>BQNB010033908.1:0-51971 GCA_026074375.1 Tanacetum coccineum
TATATAATTTAATATTTTATAAACCATGTCTCGTTTCATTGACGGGTCGTGTCTAAAATAATTATCTCATTGTAAAAGTATTGTTTTCGTTCGTTGTCAGGTTATTGTATAGTTATACTTTAATATTTTATAAAATATAACTTTAGCTCCTTTATCGGTTTATAAAACAATATAAGTTTTAGCGGACATTTAATAGATATAGAAAGTTTATATAATTTCATCGTGACTTTCCCGTTTATATATCGTTTTCCAGTTTCGCAAAACTCGACGTTTTCCCTAAAATCAATATGTTGCAATTTTTAACGTTTCCATATTTCAATGCTCGCGTTTTTAGATGTACCATATATATATATCATTATACTTAAATCAACCCAAATTAATAAGTCTTATATTTATTTAACCGATTAAACCACCAATTATTATTTATCCGGTTTTAATATTTGTTAAAAACTTACGTTATTTTCATTTGTCAAAGTATAACTAAACAAACCCTCGTTGTTTCGTTGAACCAAACGCACTCTTGTTGTTCCGCTAAACCAAACGCCCATTTGTGTCTCTCGCTTAAACCAAACATACCCCTTATGGTTTTTATCAAAACCAAACGTACTCTACGGCGTTTCTGCCCACACCAAACGCACCCTATGGCTATTCACAGCCATGCCAAACGCACCCTATGGCTATTCACAGCCATGCCAAACGCACCCTATGGTTACTATGCACACCCAAACGCTCCCTTTAGGGGCTGTCACTAACACCAAACACCCCTTGGGTGTTACCCCGCAAACCAAACGCACCCTAATGGTGCCGAGACTGCCAAACACACCCTTTCGGGGTGGCTGACCCAATGACGGACGCACCCTTGCGGTGCCAAACTCGGATGCAAACGCACCCTTGTGGTGTTACTTCAAAACAAAACGCACCCTAACTGATGGAATCACAAACCAAACGCGTCCCTAATTGCTAACCACCAACACAGACGCACCCGACTCGGTTGTAAACCAAACGCATCCTGTCGGCGAATAAGCAAACCTGACGCACCCTGTATGGTACCATGAACCAAACCAACCGCACTCTTATTGTCTTCTATACCTACCGAACGCACCCCTCCGTGCTACACCACCAACCAAACAAACGCACCTGCTGGTGCAAATAACCAGCCAAACGCATCCTTTGGTGCCACTTGTATCACCAACCTTACCCCACCCTCGGTGGGTCTGCAAAATCCAACGCACCCTTGTGAGGAGGGTGGTGACGAGGTGGAGGTGGTGGTGTGGTCGAGGTGGATGAAGAGGGTGATGGCGTGAAGATGATCTTGATGATGGTGGAGGTATGATGATGATGATGAAGATGGTGCTATGATGACGATGGTGGTGGTGTCGGTGTAGTGGTTTCGGTGGCAGTGACGCGCGTGAAGGAGAGTGAGTGTAGGGATCGGGGAGATCCGTTGATGGGGAGGATTTTTGGTGTTGGTCGGAGAACTCGCCGGAAAGTCATTCCGGCGGCCGGAGATGGTGGCCGGCGATGGCTTGTGGCTGCCGGAAAAGTTTGAGGGAGAGAGAGGAGGGAGAAGAGTTGAATGTGTATAATATGAGATGATAAAAATGATTTAAGTGTATAAGAATTTTTATATAAATATAAAAGTTTTAAAATAAAATAGAAAGTTTATAATAGTATAGGGTTTAAATCGTAAATATTTAACGTAGTTTTTATAACTTTCGGTTCGGGACTCATTTGAGCGACCTAACGGACGATTCAACACACGAAACTTTCGCCATTATTTTCCGAATCATTTTTCTGATAAAAATGAGTATTCACTTGACTAATTTTCGTAAATGTTTCATAAAATTTATATAAAACGTTTAATTATTTATTTTGTCTATTTCCGATAAACTGGTCCGTAAAATGATTTTTAATTTCCATAATTGCGTTTTTAACCAACACTTTCGATTAACAGAATATTAATTTAATAAATATTTTTATTAAATAATTTATGATAATTAAATATAAATTCAATTATTTTGGGTCGGTACGCGTTGTTCAAAAATTTTAGCGAGGGCATTTCAGTCACCTTCTGACTGTTTCCAGGTCTCGGTCAAAACTGAAAAGTTGTCTGAAAGATCGTTTTACATCAAATTGTTTTAGGGTCCGAGTTGTGAAAACGTGCTTTAGGTGGTCGTTCTTATAAGTCAAGCCAGACACTAAAAGTCAACGATTGAAATAGTCATTCAAAAATTCGAAAATTCTCGGATGTTACAAGGAGGATTAGAGAAAAGATAAGAATGAGATTAGAAGACACTTAGGAGACACCCCTCACAAATGAGGTGATGGTGAGGTATTTATACTCAATTACAAGAAAGAGAAATGAGCTCTTGTTTCTTAGCTTTTAGCTATTTGCCGGGTCTCGTGACTTTATTTAAGTCACGAGCCTATCATCTAACCTATTACACAATATTATTTCTCTATTTATTACAAGACATTTATCTCAATAAGATCGTCACTTTTTATCATTCCTAACAATCTTCCCCCAAAAGACGATCATTGAGATCTCTCTTTGATTGCATTAATGATCATCATTTTCTTATTCGTAACAATCTCCCCCTAAAGGATGATCATTGAGATCTCTCTTGTGACTTTGATCTTTGAACTTTAATGCTTGTTTGTCTTGAGTCTTGTTGTGTAATAGTGGTCTTGTTCCAATCATGCTCTAGAGATCTTGATCTTGATCTTTCCATTTTCCTTTTTGACTTTGCCTTTGAGATCTTTTCATATCATCATTCTTTACCGTGAATCCATCTTGATTTGTCTTTTAAAGCTTCTGACCAACATACTCATACTTTCTTGACAACTTACAATCTTCCTCATGTAGAACTTTTGTCTTGATCAATAACTTGATGATTTGAGGAAGTTCTTTGATTTATCAGAGTTGCGGAAGTGTATCTTTGAACTTTGAGTATGAGATATGAAGGAATGAATATGACGGTGTTCTTGCTTCTGAAAGGTAGAGATGTTGTTGATGTTCTTCCCCCCAATTGCTTCCCCCCAAATAAACAACCATTCGTATGCACATACTTCACACAAACAACTCATAGAAGAAAGAAACTATAACCTCCAAGTCAATTAAGTCCCGGATGTTGTATACACCAAAGTCAATTAAGTCCCGGATGTACACATTTCTTCCCCCCAGTTGTTGCACTATGTTGTATACTCCAAAGTCAATTAAGTCTCGTATGTACACATTTCTTCCCCCTATATGTTGCTCTCTATCTAAATATTCAGCTAGAACACTTCTCTTCCCCCTGATTATTTTGATGACCATCAAACATAATCATAATCTTGTTATGCCTGAATATTCGATAGTGAAGTTATGTGTGAAGTGCGGTCTAAGCATGAGAGACAACTACTAGCTTCAATTCCAACCATCTCTCCTTATCAATATTGTGACATCATAAGTAACCTTGGTAATCCAACACTTCACTTGAATTAATCAAGGAAATGTTGTTTGTGTTTTTCGAAAACAAATTCCGGAAAAACACGATAACTACTAGATCACTTAGATTACTAGTTAACACTAATTGAATCATTAAACATTCATTTTCAAATTAGTGACCTACGTTCAGCGTTGGCTTGATGTTAGCACTGGTAGGATTTCCATTCAATCATTGTGAAATACTTAATTTAAGTATCACTCTTGAATGTTTCGGCAATGTCACTAAGACATGTACTGTCACATAGACATATACACGATTATTTTGAAAGATCTTGAGTGGCTGGAGCAGACTGCCACCTTTTTAATATCAACAATCTCTAAGTGAGATGTCAATAGATTATGCATTTAATCTTCGTGACAATGAAACAAGAATTCTTTTGAGAGAATCTTGAGTGGTTGGGAAAGGTTGTGCATTGCATCACTGGGTCTATGATGTCTTTCTTCAATACCAAATATCATCTTTGTGATATTCGATAGATTATGTATTGACCCGGTTTCTGCCTAAAGTTTGTGGAGGGCTTCTTTCTTTTCACCCTTTATCCATATATTTCTTTTTCATTCTTCAACCCCTTCAATGTCCACCAAGACGTCATTACTATCATCATGTTGTGATTGTTCCGATGATAGCTCATGCCTTAGTTGACATTATTCCCATTCACATTCAACTCCATCATACCTAAGGACTTCTATTCTTTCTATGGAATGTCCCTGGGTAGATCCCTCCGGTTCTGGTTAGATCATGGGATAATACCTAACCTTACCACCTTATTTCTTCTTTGATCATTGTGAGGTAGTTGGTTGATGGGTATTAAGATCGAAACCATAAAACCATTTGAAAATCAATCAAAGTGTTTGATATAAATCAAAACATTTAACACTTTGAAAGTTTCACTTTTGAGAAATACTCCCCCTACACATGTGCATTGATATTCAAAATTATTTTGCACATGGAGGAAAGAGTTGATTGCACTTTGAGTCTTTTAGATCACTTTGTTATTCCACACATTTAAGCATTTATCTTTCTTGATCACATTTTAATCCAATTTTCTCCCCCTCAAAAATAGCATACCATATGATATTTTTGATATCAATGGATTAAAATAGCTATATGAGATTTTGAAAACACATGGGAGAAAATGGATATAGCATGATTATGATTTAGAACCTTTCTCAATGTTCTAAACACGTTTGAAAAACTAGTTATGCCAAAGTATGTTGATATCTAAAACGTATGTTTAGTAGATTACTCACTCCTCATCCTGTTAATTTCAGGAAACGGTCGTAACCGGACACAATCTTCACCATTTGCACGCTTATCGATATAAACACACTTGACAACAACTACTTTTAAATCGATTATTATTCATTTGTTCAAAACATTTTCCTTTATACTCCCCTTCAAAAATATATCAAATGAGTGAACGAAGGGAGTGTTGAACACACAATTTGAAAGATTTTGAGAAATCTTTTTGAATAACTCTTGAAAATTTGTGTTCAAACTTTTGTATACCATTTTACTTGAGCTCTAGATTTAGAATATCTTTTAAAATAAAGAAATAGCTCAAGTCCGAGAAGTTGTAAGCTTCCCGTTGTGAGGATAAATCTACAAAATGTACACTTTCCTTTATTTGAAGAGCGAGTCCTAAGCTGACATTTTCTTAGAAGTCGTATGTCCCGAGCACACTTTTTGAAACAATGTTGATAAAAAATTGCTCGGGACAAAGAAGATTTCTCTTCTTTTAAAGATAAAGCGCACCGAAACGTACACTTTCTTTTATTGAAAACTGGGTTGTTATCTAGAAATTTAATAACAACCATTTTGGGTGAGCAAACTTTTGAAGATTTTGAAAATCTTTTTGAAAAATTGAATACTTATTTGTTTGCATAAAACAAGAAGATTTCTCCCCACCACTACATACATGAAACAAACGGAAAGATGGACATATAGGTGCGGCACGCACTGAAACGTACACTTCCCTTTTATTTGAAGACCGGGTTGCAATCTGTCAATTGAATACAAACCATCGACATCGAATTTAGACAACAACCTTTGGAACCCATTTAAGCATGGTGCTAACGGGTTTGCCAAGTTTTGAAAACCATTTTGAAGTTTGTGTCAATTTGATGAAAGATTTTGGAGTTCCATCAGGGCTTAAAACTTGTGTTTCATATGAAAACAGCGCTCGGGGAATCAACGTAGATTTAAAATTCCTTTGATTTCCATTGATTTTTGAAACTCGGTGTTTCATGTGAATTTTTAAATCTTGTCGATGAAGAAAATTTCCATTTATTGTTACCATTTGAAGTATCATTCTGGAAATTCGTTTTTGAAGCGTTTGACAATCTTCCATTGTTTTTGTTTTTCAAAGCCAAGTCATTCTTGTTTTGCAATGAAAACATTTCTGATTTGGAATATTTGAAAGTTTTCAAATGACTTTGTTTTTGGTCCTCCACACTTTTTTTTTACCGGTGTAAAACGAGAGTGTGGATCAAAAACATGATCTTTTCCCTTTGAAAGTTCTTGTCATAAAACTCTTTTGACAATTAGATGCTTTAAAAGTAGGAGATTCCTAATTGGCCTCCACACTTTTTATCGTGTACAACAAGAGAAATGTTGTTTCAAAAGATTTTGATGCCTTTGCATTTGAAAGCTATCTTTTCTTAAAACCCATTTGAGGAGTAATGTTTCCAAAACTTTGAGAATTCTTAGAAAACTTCATATCTTTTTGTAAAGAATAGGTTGTAAACTGAGAAACCCTTCTTGAAAATGGTTTTGAGGATTCACCCGTGTGAACCTTTGCTGAAACACTTTCTCTAGGTTTTGAAGATTTTGAAACATTGGTTTCCCTCCTTTTCCGATTAATATGAATCAAACTTTAACTTCAAGATTATACAAAGTTCACAACTCATGATATTCTTTTTGACAAGAACGAATATCTTGTGATGCCAATTTTGATTCCAAATATGCAATTTGTTTTAAAAGCTGATCTTTTTCATTTTTAGGCACAGACTGTATAGTGACTGGTTTTGACAAACTCTTTTGCATATCAACTTTGGGAGTAAACCATGATTTTGAAATTTGAGTGTTTATCAACAGTTTATCAACTAGTGGTTTTCCAAAAATTGAATGTTTATCAAACTTAGTTTTTATAGACTTTCCTTTCAGATTTTCCCCAATTGAGTCTCAATTTGATTTAATTAAAATTAAAAAATTTCTTTCCAAAATTGATCCTTTTCGGCTTTAGAATCATCAACCTTACGAGCCAATTGTCGTTCAAGAACAACTTTCATTTTTTCAAGTTTTTCAAAATGCGTCCTAAATTTAGCAGTTCTGTTGGACAATTCAAGCTTGATAGCATTACAATCTTTTGTTTGTTGAGTTAAAACCTTTTCTAGCTCATCAATCTTTATTTGAAAAACACTTGTTTTGTTTTCAAAAAAGATGATGTTTCTCCCCCGGTGACTTTTTGAAAAATTAAATCTTTTCCAAAATATTACTGAACTTTGTTTCAGCAAATTCAAACAATTGAGACTTTAGATTTTCTGCCTCGTTTTGTGTTACATTTGAAGTTTTTGTTTGAACCCGCGACTTTTTGATTGAATCAAACAAGTTTTTGTAAGTCAACTTCGAGTGTTCATTCTCCTTAATTAATGACGCCACTCGATATTCCAACTCAATGTTTTTAGTTTCAATTTCATCAAAATTGTCCTTAACTTTGACTTCATCACATTGATTAGTCTCAACCTTTGACATTTGAACCGATTCAAACTGTAAAACCTAAAAATTTCAATAAGAGTAAAATGACCAAAATGCCCCTAATGAAAGAAAAATGCATAAAAGCTTAAATAAATTCATTTAAGTGTTAGAAATTATGAAAATACAAAATATGGCAATTATAAAATTTTGCAAGATTAAAATACATTATGTTATACAAGAAAAATAATTAATAATTATATATATATAATTATGCCGAAATAATATGTATTTATATATTTATACTTTACAAATTAATAACAAATAAATTAGGATAATTATGAAATAAATTAGGCAAGTTTTAAAATCTGAT
Source organism: Tanacetum coccineum (assembly GCA_026074375.1). Lineage (NCBI taxonomy): Eukaryota > Viridiplantae > Streptophyta > Magnoliopsida > Asterales > Asteraceae > Tanacetum > Tanacetum coccineum. The sequence goes on from BQNB010033908.1 coordinate 7,555, forward strand.
AATATCAAATTAAAAGGCCCAAATTTCGGCATAAATCACCTATCTTAATTCCTTATACATTTTTCATTTGTAAAATCACTAAAAACAAATGCACCGAACCCTAATAAAATCAATAGGCGGCACATAAGATTTTTCCAAGGCAAAGACGAATTTTTCTAAGGTGATTTGAAGGTCAAGGATTGTGGGAAAAATAGTGAGAAGATTTTATAAGGCTTGGTTTGATTTCGGGTATTGGTTTTGTTCGATTATCTCCACCGAATTTTATAAATCCATAGAATCATCAATAATTATCAAAGGTAATTTTATGACTTATTTTTCATCATTATAATTCAGTATAAACACAAGAAAAATAGCCATGCATGTTAATTTGATCATACGAATGAATATATGTTCGAAACCCTAATTTTGGATTAATTATGTAATCGGCATAAAAATAAAGATTATAGTGTAAAATTGATTTTATAATTTATAAGGAGCATTTAACATGTACGATCTCAGAATAACTTGTTTGGTATGCTCGCTCTTTAAGAGGCACGAAATAATTATTTGGGATTTAAGAGAAACATTTGCCGATTTGCTGTAACTATACACACAGGAGTGAGGGCACACGGAGACACCACGTGAAATCTCTCTCTATCATGATACAAGCAAACAGAGGGCGGAGGGGGGAGGAGGAGGAAAAGAAGAAGAGCTTTCCTTTTCTCTTTATTTCGCAAATCGCAAAGTTATTAAATCCCAAATAATTATAATCGAGCCTCTATTTAAAGATTAACCAACAATTAATTCTGAGATCTACAATGATATATCTACTTATAAATTAAATAAAATCAATGTTTATACAAAGTTATTATTTATGTCGCGTATCTGGGGGTGAGTATACATAATAACCAAAAGTAAGGGTTTCGACATATATTCATTCGAAGATCTTAAATGCTCAGCATGCATGCTATTTTTCTTGTTGTGTAGGTAGGAACGGTCCTGAATTATGGAATGATGAAAAATAAGTCATCACAGGGGTCAAAAATACTTGGATAAATTTTCTATTGATGGATTCTATGGATTTTATAAATATTCACATAGATAATGTCGTTCGAAGCATCGAACTAAAACAATACCCGAAACAAAAGAGTCTTCGACAGGTACGCTACAACCACACATAGACTTATTCTCACTATTTTTCCCACAAGGGGATCAGCCTTGACCATTAAATCACCTTAGAAAAATTCGTCTTTTTGCCTTGGAAAAAAATCTTATGCTATGTGTCCGCCTATTGATTTTATTAGGTTTCAGGTGCATTTTGTTTTAGTATTTTACAAATGAAAAAATGTATAAGAATAAAGATATGTGATTTATGCCGAAATTTGGGCCTTTAAATTTGATAATTATCAAGATTTGTAAAAACGTGCCTAATTTATTTCATAAATTATCCTAAATATTTGTTATTAAGTTGTGTAAAGTAAATATATAAATACATATTATTTCGGCATAATTTATATATTATATTACGAATATAAAGGGAGACAATTTTCACACATGGGAGTAGGTATGAGGGGCGGACTATAATGTAATTTTAATTCTTGTGCACACCCAACATGTATATTCTAGATTTGGCGGCCCAGATTTTGTATTTTCAATCGGATGTTGGGGTCTAAGCGGCTCGTGTCATGGTAGGCAGGAGATGATGAACGAGTTATTTAAGCTTTGTTAGTGCATTTGGTTCTTCATTAGGTGGTGGAGTGTAGGGGCATTTTGGTCATTTTACTCTTATTGAAAGTTTTTAGGTTTTACAGTTTAATCGGTGGTGAGTTCAAAGTCAAAGGTTGAGACTAACAATGATGATGAAGTCCAAAGTTAAGGCCAATTTTGATGAAATTGAAACTAAAAACATTGAGTTGGAATATCGAGTGGCGTCATTATTAAGAAATAGTGAGGAGGCAGCAATGAAGTTGACTTCCAGGCGCCACACTATATATTATTCTTTAAGTAACTAGATCAATCAAAAAGGTCACGGGTTCAAACAAAAACTTCCAAATGTAACACAAAAACGAGGTCGCGGAAAGGATATACTACAAAGTCGGTGACAATTGTTTGAATTTGCTACTTCGTTGGAAGTATACATCATCTCGAATTTCAGTAGAGTATTTTGATGAGTCGGATAAAGATATGAATTTTCAAAAAGGTTGTAAAGTCACCGGGGGAGAAACAGTCTTGCAATTATTTGAAAAACAAAACGCGCGGGTGTTTTTTCAAAAAATTCACTGACGAGATGAGGTTGGTGGGCTGTGTGAAAAGGTTTTAACTCAATCAAACAAAATACCAGTCGCAATTATCACACGACAGCTTAATGTACGCAACATAACTGCTAAATTTAGGACGCATTTTGAAAAACTTTGAAAAAATGAAATTGTTCTTGAACTCGCAATTGGCTCGTAAGGTTGATGATTCTAAAGGCCAAAATGGACAAGTTATGGGACACGGATGAAATAAAATAATCATTTATGAACTCAATTGAAAATATGCTCACCATGAAGATGGGAAAGTCTATAAAAACTAAGTTTGATAAACATTCAATTTTTTGGAAAACCACTAGTTGATAAACTGTTGATAAACACTCTCAAATTTCAAAATCATGGTTTACTCCCAAAGTTGATATGCAAAAGAGTTTGTCAAAACCAGTCACTGATACAGTTCTGTGCCTAAAATGAAAAATGATCAGCTTTAAAACAAATTGCATATTTGGAACTCAAATTGGCATCACAATATATCGTATACTTGTCAAAAAGAATATCATGAGTTGAGAACATTTGTATAATCTTTGAAAAGTAAAGTTTATCTCATAAATCGGAAAAGGAGGGAAACCAATGTTTCAAAATCTTCAAAACCTAGAGAAAGTGTTTCAGCAAAGGTTCATACGGGTGAATCCTCAAAACCATTTTCAAGAAGGGTTTCTCAGTTTACAAACTATTCTTTGCAAAAAGAATGAAAGTTTACCCAAAATTCTCAAAGTTTTGAAACACTTACTCCTCAAAAGGGTTTTAAGAAAAGAGCTTCAAATGCAAAGCATCAATCTTTTGAAACAACTTACTCTTGTTTTACACCGGTAAAACAAGTGTGGAGGCCAATTAAGGAATCTCAAACTTTTGAAGCATCTACTTCTCAAAAGAGTTTTAAGACAAGAACTTTAAAGGGAAAGAATCAAGTTTTTGATCCACACTCTCGTTTTACACCGGTAAAACAAGTGTGGAGACCAAAGCAAAGTCATTTGAAAACTTTCAAATATTCCAAATCAGAAATGTTTTCACTGCAAAACAAGAATGACTTGGCTTTGAAAAACAAAAACAATGGAAGATTGTCAAACGCTTCAAAAACGAATTTCCAGAATGATACTTCAAATGGTAACAATAAATGGAAATTTTCTTCATCGACAAGATTTAAAAATTCACATGAAACACCGAGTTTCAAAAATCAATGGAAAATCAAAAGGAATTTTAAATCTCCGTTGATTCCACGAGCGCTGTTTTCAAATGAAACACCAGTTTTAAGCCCTCGTTGGAACTCAACATCTTTACATCAAATTGACACAACTTCAAAATGGTTTTCAAAACTTGGCAAACCCGTTAGCACCATGCTTAAATGGGTTCCAAAGGTTGTTGTCTAAATTCGATGTCGATGGTTTGTATTCAATTGACAGATTGCAACCCGGTCTTTAAATAAAAGGGAAGTGTACGTTTCAGTGCGCTTTACCTTAAAAAGAAGAGAAATCTTCTTGTTTTGAGCAACAAGTATTCAACTTTTTCAAAAAGATTTTCAAAATCTTTCAAAAGTTTGCTCACCAAAATGGCTTGTTATTAAATTTCAGATAACAACCCAGTTTTCAAATAAAAGAAAAGTGTACGTTTCGGTGCGCTTTATCTTTAAAAGAAGAGAAATCTTCTTTGTCCCGAGCAATTTTTTAATCAACAATGTTCAAAAGTGTTGCTCAGGGACATACGCTTCTACGAAAATGTTTCAGCTGTAGGACTCGTCGATCAATAAAGGAAAGTGTACATTTTGTAGATTTATCCTCACAACGGGAAGCTTACAACTTCTCGGACTTGAGCTATTTCTTTTAAAGATATTCTAAATTTTGAGCTCAAGTAAAATTGTATACAAAAGTTTGAACATAAATTTTCAAGAGTTATTCAAAAAGATTTCTCAAACTTTCCAAATTGTGTGTTCAACACTCCCTTCGTTCACGCTCATTTGTTATATTATATATTTTTGAAGGGGAGTATAAAGGAAAATATTTTGAACAAATGAATAATAATCAATTTAAAAGTAGTTGTTGTCAAGTTGGTGTTTATATTGATAAGCGTGCAAATGATGAAGATTGTGTCCGGTTACGACCGTTTCTTGAAATTAACAAGATGATGAGTGAGTAATCTACTGACCATACGTTTTAGATATCAACATACTTTGGCATAACTAGTTTTTCAAACGTGTTTAGAACATTGAGAAAGGTTCTAAATCATAATCATGCTATATCCATTTTCTCCCATGTGTTTTCAAAATCTTATATAGCTATTTTAATCCATTGATATCAAAAATATCATATGAATGTCTATTTTAAAGGGAGAAAAATTGGATTAAAATGTGATCAAGAAAGATAAATGCTTAAGTGTGTGGAATAACAAAGTGATCTAAAAGACTCAAAGTGCAATCAACTCATTCCTCCATGTATAAAATAATTTTGAATATCAATGCACATGGTGTAGGGGGGGTATTTTCTCAAAAGTGAAACTTTCAAATGTGTTAAATGTTTATTTTATATCAAACACTTTGATTGATTTCAAATGATTTAATGGTTTCGAATCTATAGATACCCATCAAACCAACTAAACCTCACAATGAATCAAAAGAAGAAATAAGTTAGTATGGTTAGGGTATTTTCCTAAAAACATGATCTAACTAGAACCGGAGGGATCTACCCAGGGACATTCCATAAAAAGAATAGAAGTCCTTAGGTATGATAGAGTTGAATGTGAATGGGAATAATATCAACTAAGGCATGAGCTATCATCGGAACAATCACAACATGATGACAGTAATGACGTCTTAGTGGACATTGAAGGGGTTAAAGAATGAAAAAGAAATATATGGATAAATGGTGAAAAGAAAGAAGCCCTCCACAAACTTTAGGCAGAAACTGGGTCAATACATAATCTATCGAATATCACAAAGATGATATTTGGTATTGAAGAAGACCATTCATAGACCCACAGTTGATGCAAAGACAACCTTTCCCAACCACTCAAGATTCTCTCAAAAGAATTCTTGTTTCATTGTCACGAAGATTAAATGCATAATCTATTGACATCTCACTTAGAGATTGTTGATATTAAAAAGGTGGCAGTCTGCTCCAGCCACTCAAGATCTTTCAAAATAATCGTGTATATGTCTATGTGACAGTACATGTCTTAGTGACATTGCCGAAACATTCAAGAGTGATACTTAAATTAAGTATTTCGCAATGATTGAATGGAAATCCTACCAGTGCTAACATCAAGCCAACACTGAACTTAGGTCACTAATTTGAAACTGAATGTTTAATGATTCAATTATGTTAACTAGTAATCTAGTAGTTATCGTGTTTTTTCTAGAATTGTGTATTTCGAAAAACAAAACCTAAACATTACCTAGATTCTTCCGAGAAAGTGTTGGATTACCAAGGTTACTTATGATGTCACAATTTTGATAAGGGGATATTGTTGGAATTTAGTAGTTGACTCTCATGCTTAAACCACACTTCACACATGACTTCACTATCGAATATTCAGGCGTAACAAGATTATGATTATGTTTGATGGTCATCAAATATAATCAGGGGGAAGAGAAGTGTTCTAGCTGAATATTTCGATAGAGCGCAACAATTAGGGGGAAGAAATGTGTACATTTAGGACTTAATTGACTTTGGTGTATACAACATCCGAGACTTAATTGACTTGGAGGTTATAGTTTCTTTCTTCTATGAGTTGTTTGTGTGAAGTATGTGCATACGAATGGTTGTTTATTTGGTGGGAAGCAATTAAGGGGAAGAACATCAACAACATCTCTACCTTTCAGAAGCAAGAACACCGTCATATTCATTCCTTCATATCTCATACTCAAAGTTCAAAGATACACTTCCGCGCAACTCTGATAAATCAAAGAACTTCCTCAAATCATCAAGTTGTTAATCAAGATAAAAGTTCTAACATGAGGAAGATTGTAAGCTATCAAGAAAGTATGAGTATGTTAGTTATAAGCTTCAAAAGACAAATCAAGAAAGATTCACGGTAAAGAATGATGATATGAAAAGATCTCAAAGGCAAAGGAAAAAAAGGATAATGGAAAGATCAAGATCAAGATCACTAGAGCATGATTGGAACGAAACCACTATTATACAACAAGACTCAAGACAAACAAGCATTAAAGTTCAAAGTTCAAAGTCACAAGAGAGATCTTAATGATCATCCTTTAGGGGGAGATTATTACAAATAAGAAAATGATGATCATTAATGCAATCAAAGAGAGATATCAATGATCGTCCCTTGTGGGAAGATTGTTAGGAATGATAAAAAGTGATGATCTTATTGATATCGAGTCTTGTAATGATTAGAAAAATAATATTGTGTAATAGGTTAGATGAAAGGTTCGTGACTAAAATAAGTCACGAAACCTGGCTAAATAGTCAAAGTCTAAAAGACAAGAGCACCTTGCTCATACTTGTAAAATGGGTATAAATACCCCACCACCTCCTCATTAGTAAGGTGTGTCTTCTAATCTCATTCTAATCATTTTCTCTAATCCTCCTCCTCCTTCTTTCTCTCTCTACTTCCTATCTTTCTCTCTCTAGAATAAATACTCTATTGCTTATTGATCATGAATTCAAGACCTAGCAACAAGGAAGCTTTTGCTTGGAAAACAACTGACATTCCTGGTATTTGCCCATCATTCTGCAAACACAAAATACAACTTCTGGATGACAAGAAACCCGTTGTTCAAAAACAAAGAAGGTTGAATCCAAACATGTAGGAAGTTATTAAGAAAGAAATCATGAAACTCTTGGATACCGATATTATTTATCCAATTGTCGTTAGTCCTTGGGTTAGCCCAATTCACTATTTTCCAAAGAAAGGTGGTATTACAGTTATCACAAACGAAAACGATGAACTTTTCCCAACAAGAACCATTATGGGTTGGCGAATATGCATCGATTATCATAAACTCAATGAAGCAACTGCAAAAGATCATTTCCCTTTGCCATTTATGGATCAAATGTTAGAAAGACTCGCAGGAAATAAATATTTCGGTTTCCTTGATGGTTTTTCTGGATACTTTCAAATTCCTATCGATCCTAATGATCAAGAGAAAACAACATTCACATGTCCTTTCGGAACATACGCTTATAGGCGAATGCCTTTCGGTCTATGAAATGCTCCTGCCATATTCCAATGGTGCATGTTGGCAATCTTTCATGATATGATCGAAGAATCAGTCAAAGTATTCATGGACGATTTTTCCGTCTTTAGAAATTCTTTTGACACATGCCTAAACAACCTCGATAAAATGCTCCAACGTTGTAAAGATGCTCATCTTGTCCTTAATTGGGAAAAATGTCACTTCATGGTCAAGGAAGGAATTGTACTTGGACACAAGGTATCTAGCGCAGGACTTAAAGTTGACAAAGCAAAAATCGACATAATCTTAAAACTTCCGCCCCCTACTAACATCAAAGGTGTTAGAAGCTTTCTCGGACATGCTGGTTTTTACCGACATTTCATTAAAGACTTCTCGAAGATAGCCAGACCTATAACTAAACTACTTGAAAAAGATACTCCATTTGAATTCAATGATGAATGTCAAAAATCATTTGAATTATTGAAGAAGAAACTCACATGTACTCCTGTGATCGTAAGCCCAAGCTGGAATCTTTCGTTTGAACTTATGTGTGATGCAAGTGATTTTGCAGTTGGAGCCGTCTTAGGTCAAAAAGATGGTAAAAACTTTCACCCGATCTACTTCGTAAGCAAAACCCTTAATCCAGCTCAACAAAAATACACCGTAACCAAAAAAGAGCTTATGGTTGTAGTTTTTGCATTCGACAAATTCAGATCCTATCTTATTCTCTCAAAGATTATTGTTCACACCAATCATTCAGCTCTAAGGCACTTATTCAAGAAACAAGATGCTAAACCACGTCTTATTCGATGGATCTTACTCTTGCAAGAATTTGACATAGAAATCAAGGATAGAAAAGGAACAGAAAATGTTGCAGCCGACCACTTGTCCCGAATTGAAAATGACGAGTCAAGCAACGACAGCTATTCGTGAACTTATTCTATAAGCTACACCGTAGCTTTATTCCATGGTGTATTCTATTTATGTTGGGCCTTGGCCCGTTAAGTCTAAAAAAGTAGTTTTAACTTATCCATTTAGTCCGATAAGCAAAACATTAAATAATAAACACGCGACTTAATAATAAGCTATCAATAAGCTCACAATAAGCCACTCAATAATAAGCCGAACCATATAAGCTCAAAATAAGCTCATGGTGTTGGCCTTGCATGTGGGACACGGCTATAAGCCCATTAAGCCATATCCGGGCTTATTTATTAAGCCGAATAAGTTTATCGTTTGTCCTTTCAAAATAAGCTAGAAAATAAGCTAATAAAATATAAGCCGAAATAAAATAAGCTAAACAAACATTTCTCCTTCTTTTCTAGTTTGGGCCGAACTATAATATAAGCCCAATAAGCTCGAAATAGTCAAATAAGCTCTCCAAAAGCTTTTATAACATATGCCGAATAAAATAAGCTATAGCATACCATTTTTATTATACGAAAATAACCATGATAACAAAACTATGATTTCTTTATATTTCTTTTTATATTTTTCGAAATATATATGTAACCTTTTAAGGTTTATGTAGTTTTAAAAATCTTGTTACACAAAAAAAGTATGTACAACTAGCATTGTTATGCATCATGAAATGATAAGGGAAAGTACAAGTTATTTTGAAGATTAAGAGACTTACAAAAAAGTTTTTAAGAAGTAATGATTGATGACTAGAAACAACCCAAACGTTGTTTAACTAATACCCGAATACAATAAATATCAACCACGAACACAATATCTTCAAAGGTTTTTGATCAAGATTGGAAAATTATGAAAGTGTGTATGTTTCTTGGGTGGTTCGAACAATAGAGCACAAAGAGAAGAGAGGAAAACTAAATTTTTAGTGTGTGTGTAATATGAATGAGAAAATTAGAAGCATATGGTTTATAATAACAAGTTTACTTCACACACTAGGTGTGTGTTGTGTGTGTGCCGTGTGAATGGGACAAAGGAAGAGAAGGGACCAATTTGATCCTCTAATTAGAATTAAGCTAGGACAAAACATGTGATAAGAACTTGTCTTATTGCAATTTGAATTCAAACTTGGTCTCCAAGGGTTATTAAGGTTGTTTGGACGCATGCATGCATGAGGAGGGGGACCAAAATGAGTTTTTAATACTATATGATGCTAGTGCTCCTTATTTGATTTAATTTCAAAGCCTACCATGCATATGCTCATTTTTAAACGAAACACGGTTTACGCAAGTAACGAAACGAATAACGGTATCTTCGAAAATTATGAAATTTTAAATATTGCCATAAAATATAAAAAAGTGGCTATTGCCAAAATACTACAACGTTAGGTGTCCCAGTTCGCTCCCGATGACGATTCTCAGATAAAAGCGGGAAAACTACCCGGTTAAACAAAAAGTTAAATGAAACTTTTAAAAATTCAAACTACTAAACGGAAACGGCTAATTTATTGTTCGAAAATTTTTGGGGTGTCACACCCAAGAACACAAACTTCAAAACACCAGGGTTAGCAGGAGTAAAAAAAGAAGTTAACGGGTGTAGTTAGTTTTGTTAGTGGGTTTTCCGATAGCTAAAGTAAGTCAAGTGCAAGAGTCCGTTTATAAAATCAAGGCCAAGGACTACATATTATACATTCATGATCATAGGCAGGCAAAGACAACCTTAATTTTAACAAAATTAATCCACACGGATAACATTCACATAAGAAAATACACATACGTGCCCACATATTCCCTAATTCGGCTATAAAAGTATAGGCTGCTGAGACAAAGCATTTTCAAACTCAACCACCCTTCCATTTGCGTACCAATACGACACTTATAAAATCAATATCAACAACCACAGATTACACATAGCTCATACAGACCACTTTGAAATACACAGAACAACCAAACAAAGCACAGCTTATAGAACTCGGCTTCGTAGCTCGCCAAACACATCTGCAGTCTTCCCAAAACAAAACCACAACAACGTTTAAGTAAAAAAGCACGCCATGTCCACAAATCCCCGCCACTATTAATTCACGCCACAGTTGGAATCCACACAGATAACATTCGCATAAAAAATACACAAATATACCCACAAATTCCTTGGTTTGGCTACAAAAATATAAGCCGATGAGATGAAGCATTTACAAACTTAGCCACCCTTTCATTTTGTGTACCAAAACTACACTTATAAAATCATAATCGTAGTGAACACCCAAATACGGTATAGCTTATGGCCTTCAATATCATAGGTAGGCAAAGACGACCTTAATTTTTGCTTGGCTTAATACTAACAAAATGAATCCACACAAATAACATTCGCATAAGAATAATGCACACACGTACCAATAGATTCCTTAATTCGGCTACAAAAATATAGGCTGCTGAGAAAAAGTATTTTTAAACTCAACCACCCTTCCATTTTGCGTACCAAAACAACACTTATAAAATTAGTATCAACAACTACTAATTATACATAACTAATACAAACCACTTTGAAAGACACAATACAATCAAACAAAAAAACACAGCTTATAGAACCCGGCTTTATAGCCTGCCAAACACATCTGCAGTCTTCCCAAAACAAAACCACACGGACAACGTTTACATAAAAAACACACCCATGTCCACAAATTCCCTGTCACTTTTAATTCACACCACAGCCGGAATCTATACAGATAACTTTTACAAAAAAAATTACACACACATACCCACAAACTCCTTGGTTTGGCTATAAAAATATAAGCTGATGAGATGAAGCATTTACGAACTCCGTCACCCTTCCATTTTGCATACCAAAGCGACACTTATAAAATCAGAATCAACAACTGCAAATTATACATAGTTCATACACACCATTTTGAAAGACACATAACAACCAAACAAAACACTGCTTATAGAACCCGACTTTACACCCCGCCAAACACGTCTACAATCTTACCAAATCAGCACCACACGAGCAACGTTTACGTGAAAAAACAGACCCATGTCCACAACCCTCCGATCATTTTTAATTCACACTACAATCGAAAAAATAAAAGTTGGCCAAGTAAACCAATTTCGCACTCAGCATGCAGTAATGGATTAGATACCAGCCAAACCTCGGTATGAATTCTTCAAACATCGACACGGCTCCACAAAAATACTTGCAACACTACCACCTGCAATCACATAGAAAACTTAAACAGACACAAACACATGTCCACAAACAAAATTAGTATGCAACAACAAATCAGTTAGCATCCAAACCTCAACATGAGTTATTAGAACACTAACCTACAACTCGGCTTCACAACACTACATGTAACATCAGCACTATGGAAACTAATTAAAAAACTAACATGCAACAACAAATATGTTAGTAGCCAAACCTCGGTATCAATCCTTCGAACACCAGCTCAGCTCCGCAACAATGACTACAACATTACCATGCCCACAAAACTTAAACAAAACAATGACTACAACATTACCCTCAGCTCATTTACCTCTACCTGATTGAATTTCATGAAATCATACAACTGAGTGTAATAAGCTTCATGCAAGTCCTTTGTTTGGTGAACAATGGTAACATGTCGTCTCTATTCTGGTTGAAGGTTGTTAAGGAACTTGAAGTTGTTGGCTGTCTTTTTTTAAAAATGTTTGTTTCTTTTGAAGTCATTCATTAACTTTGAGAGACTATGATATTAAGACTCAACTGATTCCCCATCAGTAGAAGTAAACCTTTCTCATTCATTAAACAACTTAGCCTTTTTCTCTTGAACCTCAATCTCTAAACCTTTCATCATTTGCTGAACGCGTAACTAGATTTCCTAAGCAGTTTCACAACTATCAACAACAGCATAGATGTCTTTAAGAAGACCGATGAGAATAGTCTGAATGGCTTGATCATCAGCTTCCATTTGCTTTACTTCTTTATCAGTAAGTTCATCATCAGTCTACTCATGAAAAGTTTCAGTAACAGAAACTTCACGGTCAGGATCACCTAGTTCATGAATCATTCATCTAACATATGGACCATGCATAATGGAATTGTAGATTAGCTTTCTGTTTGGTTTACTCTTTGCATAACGAAGAAGACAAGAAGACCATGGAACATAGTTGTCTTTGTTAAGCATAGGTGAACGATTTTCAAAACCAGCAGCATAAATGTCTTGTTGAGTCGACATTGCAAAAGTGATGTGAAATGATATACTATGATCGTTCAGTGATAAAGGAGAATTGTGTTAAAGAGTTGTTGTTGAAGGTGATTAAGATAGGTATTTCATGGGATTTTACAAATCTTGATTAAACCGAGAAAATAATTGAATATTTCACGGGATTTTACAAATGCAAGACAAACCGTTGAAAATAACTTGTTTTCTGAAAAATTGTAATATTTCACATAACTTGTGTAAAATTTGGCAGAGTTTTGTTTCGCACAAATCTTACATAACTTGTTTCGCACAAATGTTACACAAACATATTTTGCACAATTCTTCAAAAACACATTTCGCACAAACGAGGAAAAACGAAACAAACACAAAAAATCACCTAAAACCATCCTTTTTGATGTTTTTTCTTGATTCCTTTTGTACAACTAAGTATCCTAAGCCTAGTTCTTATATAAAAACATAAACTTTATGGTTTTTAACACCTAAAACTTTTGTTTTAATTTTTTCGAGCGTGAGGTTTTCAAACACAAATAACACAAAATAAACGCACATAAATCACACGATATCACCCCATGGCTTTTGATACCACATGTTAGACTATATATCACACATCAAAACACATAAAAATGTAAAATCCTAAAGAGAGAAAGGAAGTTTTAGAGAAAGAAAGAAATGTGTAAAAAGGAGAGAAAAGGAAGTGGATTACACACACATAAAATGTAACCAACACCCCCCTAACATGCTAGGAGGGTGGTATTTATACCCTAAGAGGGTTGGACTAACTGTGGCTTTCTTTGGCCGAAAATAAGAAAAACAAATGATCTTTAGCCCGACACCTAGGCCCAATTAGTTTAGACTAATTCCCGTAAACTAACATTTTCCTATACAAGGCTCGGGAGAATATGATGACCATCACTTTACTAAAAACGAGGCTAACATGCCCACAAATCTAGAAACAAAAAGAAAAAGAAAAAAATAACATAGCCAAACCTCAATATCAATTCTTCAAACACCCAAACCTTAAACGATGAACACTAATTCAGACCTAAACTACCGCTACATATTATTATCGAAACACCAAAACTATAAACAATCACCAATCCTCAAGATCCACCATTGCATGTGTGTGCACAGAGAGAGTGAGAGAGAGAGAGAGAAATAAGAGACCAACCAAATGAAGAGTTGATTCTTATTAGATAAGACTCATGGTGGAGTCAACAATAGAAAACAGGTAGTCAACATGCAATGGGAAACAATGGTTAGTGGAGAACCCACTAACCATTTTTTTAATCCTTAAATCGGGCGGCTCCACTCGGCTTGGCTCCACTCGGCTAGTGAATAGTGTCGGCATGAGCCACGACTCCTCAGTGCTTCTAAGCTGATCCCTTCCCTCAAGCCGATCCTTCTATCCGACATTTTTGCTACAACACCGGTTCATAAAAGAACTTGAATATATGTTATATACTAGTGTAATATAACAAAAGAGCCAACGTTTATTTAGTAGAGTTGGCTAGGAGACTCTTCTTCATGTGAGAGGTCTCAAGTTCGAGTCCCCCCATGGTGGTTTCCTCCTGTAGACGAATAACAGTAGACTCTCACTAACTACACTAACTATATTTGTACTATCCCAGCCGTTCTAAAAAAATATAACAAAAGTACTTGAATAAATGTTATATACGAGGGTGTAAGCCTGCGCTCCGTTACGGGACGTTTGTCAACGGAGCGTTTTTTACGCAGTTGTTTGTATTTTAAAGGTTTATGTCTATCGAATCTCAGTAATCAACTTCTCGTGCTGCTCCAATTGTAGCAGTCAGGATACCTAACAACAGTTATACCATACACGTTAATTAGGCCGGTAAGCTGCAAAGCTAGTACTGTGGCTTAAAAATCTGATCGATGTTAATGAACTTAGTAAATTCAAGGCAAAATAAGTATTTTCGCTTAAGAAGCTACAATCTAAGAACTTACACTATCAAGTAGATTTCCTAGCTTACATTTTAAGTATCTTGACTGTTTACAAAAGTATACCTGGACTGTTTGCTTGCAGCTTACATTTTAAGTCGCCTGATTGTTTACGAAAGTTATTGAAGTTGTAGTTGCTTAGTCTGCTTTTTTCTTTTTCGCTTTCGATGAAAGTTGGGTTAGAAGAGATCTTTTTGTTGAGCTTAGTTTTTCCTTCGGCAATGTTGAGCTTCCTATTTCATTTTTGTGGGTCGCAATGCATGTGACACTTGTTTCTGCGACTTTGTCCATCACGTCTTGCGGTAGGGTTCCTGCATGAAAGTTGCATCAGTTGGCTTTGTACTTTGCTGTGATTATGGCATAAATAATGATAACAGAATCGGGTCTTACTTTTTACTAATCATTTTATATACTTTTACTAGTCAGCCACAAACAACCATATTAGCAATCAAAAGCTAACAACATACACACAAATCTAGTGTTCTTATTAGACAGTGTGTTAAATTAAATGTTTTAATATTGTTTGCTGATATAAGACATAATGCATATTAGTCTATTATGAAGTCATGTCATGTTGACTTGTAGAAGTGTAGCAGACCTTAATGGCGATGGGTGTTTATGTGTTTACTGGATTGCGGGAACTAAGGAGTTCTTTCTGAAGGTCTAATTGGTGTTAGGTTTCGCCTATAGAAATTGAGATAACCATTTGTTATATATTGCTATTAATTAATCAGTATCTTATAATCTTTTATAAATGTGAATAAGGATTTGTTTTTTAACCCAATTACTATAAGTTTGACTTTTTATCATGTATTTGTTATTTGACTTCTTGTAAGCAGTGTTTTGTTATAAAATTGTTTCTGGAGATTGATATTATCATGTTGGATTTGTATAAAGTTTCATATTTGTGAATCTAGAAAAAGTAAACCATCGAAACTACATTGCAGGCCAATGGGTACAATATCAACAACACCAAGAAGGACATATTGTAGTGTATGGATTACCTCTCATTTTTAATGTATACAAACTACTAAAATAATGTTATATATTAACTATATATAATGATGACTAACATATTTTTGCACTCACGTTTAACACAGATATCATATATTAATATTTTGAACAATATTATGTACATCATAGAATTAAATTAGCTTTAAGTAAGAGAATGCCTCAACATGTAATCATCTTCAAACCCAACTGATACTAAAGAACAAACCGATAACCCTATCAAAACATGTGATGTTTTTTATATATCATATGTGTTTCACTCACATTTAGCACATCAATTATTTGTTTAATTTGAGCAAAACATTATGTGTGAGAAAGGCGAACGTTACCTAAAAGTTGAGCTAAGTACAGAGTTGGATCATAGTTTTCATCACCAGGAGATAGCTTATCGGCGTCCTTCCGGTCCTGCAATAGAAGAAGCCTCAATAAAACATATGACCTCTCGAAAGAAGTTGCTGAAATAAGTAGGAGATTAATTACACCCAAGGATAAAGAATACATGTAAAAAATTTACCAAATGGATTATATAAAAATTTTAATAGGTCAAAGCAGTTAAATTAAAATAAAAGTTAGTTAAACGGATGCCTGTTTTGACCCTAACTTGTTTTGAACCATTGCTCAAGCTACCTATATTTTCACCTCTAAAATGAACATAAAGCATACTTGTGCTCTAACATGTGCACATCAGTTGTGTTTTACATAACTGACGATGATATTTGGGATTGTTGATCGAGTGCTTATGTGCAAGTTTTTCAAGCAGGTAAGCAGTGCCAAGTGTTTGGATTTAAATGCTTATTTGCTCAAGTACTATCTACGTATCTTAAAGCAACTAAGAAATTTAATTATACGCTAACAACCAATATTGTATAAATATGAGGCTTAGATAGGTAGACAATCGAAAAAAGAGGATACATCCGCCATGGCTGCAAATCTAGAAATTTGCCCCGCCAAGACGCGGACAATCTCAGCTTTAATCAATCACATCGAGACTCATCATAGCCTCCTAAATTCCCATTCTCATCTCATAAAAAGAGTAACAGAGTACACCTGGATCACGTGCAAACAACTAGCAAAGGCGGGGTCTGAAATATTACGGTTTGTCTTGTAACTTCATTCCCAGTCAACATCTATAAGAACTGCATTTTGCAGTAGATAGAAAACACCAAGACAAATGTGAGCCAAAGCAACACATATTAAGTGAATAGGTAGCTTAATATTTATGTTTATAAGCAAAGCTAAATGTGAGTTGGCATCATCCATTATGCAAACCACAAACAACCATAACTTTCAAATTCACCCACCATAGCAAGCGTAAGCAAACGCAAGGCAGCATCGGCATCAAGAAAGCATCAATAAAGGGTATCCGACCCGCCATGGCTGCAAACACCAAGATCGTAGTGTTGCCCAACCAAGGTATGGGTTACTTTCACCCGCCATGATCAATAACAAATAAGCTGCCATAGGATAACCAAAGCAAGGGCCAAATGTAACCAAGCGTGATTGAAACATCAACATGCCAATCAAACAGCGAATTATAAGCAGGCGCAAAACACGTTTGTCAAAACTTACGGGAAGGGATAAAAGGGTATGCGACCCACCATGGCTGCAAGCATGAAGCCGTGCTGCCCCGCCAAGATATGGGTCGATTTTACCCCCATGATCCAGCAAACTTTGGTAGTTACAAAATAATAAACACACAAACGTAATAGTGTGCTCATCGCCCATAGTGGATTCATTACACACCATGGCTGCAAACACCACTCTTATGGTGCTGCCCCGCCTCCACAAAACAATTTCAGCAACCATTAATTTGGTCCAAACAAAATGACACAATTGTCATTTCTAAGAGCTAAAAAACCTGTGTTATCTACCACATTTCGTATATGAGATGTATCTTATGTCCACCCAATAAACATCAGCATATGTCCACCCAACAAACATCAGCATTATAAATTAAGATAGAGGTGCTTGTTTCGGCTTATGTAGCCTGCTTATGGCTTACTTGATTTTGGACTTATGTTTCATAAGCTTACTTTCTATAGCTTAATTTTAAACTAATAAGCCATAAACCGACTATATAAGTGAAAACAAACACCACTTACTTTACAATCTGCTCATTTAGCAACTTATGAGCTTATTGGACACGGCTTATATACCATGAGCCTATTTTTTAAGCCTACTTCTCAATTTATGGTATCAATTCCCTCTTTCAATATATAATAAGCTCAAAAGTTAAAAGAGCTAGCAAAGGTAACAATTACCAAACACCAAACAACACCTTTTATAAAGAGTACCTTGTTTAGCTAAAGCTTATTACACCCAAAAACAACCAGCAAAAGCAACGATTACCAAATACCCAGCAACACCAACTATAAGCACCTCTCGAACAAAACAAAGTTTTGTTTAAGTGGCAATCACCATCGTCGCACGCCCATATAACTTTGGTTTGTGGTCAGATTTACTAGGGTTTAATAAAATTATATAAAGTCAATACCAAACATCCTTTTGGAGCTCGTAAGCTTGTCTGCATCGTCACACACCCATTATCGTCACATGGCATGGATAGCGGTAGGGAAAGTTGTGTGAAACAGTAAGAGAGAGAGAGGGAGGGGGAGAGAGAAAGAGAAGAGAGAGAGAGAGAGAGAGAGAGAGAGAGAGTGATATGTGCTTAAACACATATCATTTATTTCTTAATATTAAGCTAAAAAGACCAATAATGAACGAAAACGGTATAAAAATGCATTGTATTCGTTTGTATTGTGAATTGTGTCTTGCAGGTATGGATATATCATAAAACGGACAAAACCAAGCACGGGAATGAAAAGAGCACGAGATTGGAAGAGTGCAAGAAATCAAAGCCGATATACCTTATAACTTATAAGCCTTTATAAAAAAACCAATGGCCGGGTCAGCCCATTAAGATTTATACCTTATAACTTATAAGCCTTTATAAAAAAACCAAGTCCATAAATCCTAATCCATAAAACCCAGCCCAAAGAAATAATATAAAGCCCACTTTCCATTTCCCTTGGTCAAAGCCCAATACCAATCCCATACCAGATCCAAGTCAAACTTATAAACATGGGGTCAAAATTACTGTACATCATTTTCATTTCCCTCTATCTTTTACATAGAGCAACAATTAACACAGAGTAAATCAATCCTACTACACACACGCTCTCTTGCTTCTAAAAGCTATTACCTGACACGTCTGACATCAACCACGTTGGTATTCCTAGAGGACGTGATTAGTTGGGAAATGTGGAGAGGATCCAAGGGCCATGATGATTGATTTAGAGTTTGTTGCAAATGAAGGGCTAGGATTTGAGCTCCAGGACGCTCCTAAAGGGCTAGAAGGTTCTCTCGTTCACTATAAATAGAGGAGGAGATCACATAGTAGAGGACATCTAGGGTAGGAGTAGTGTAGGGTAGTAGTAGCTTATTAGTAGCTTATTTTGTAATTTTAGCTTGTTGTTTTCTTTTTAATGTAATTTCCTCAGCTTGTAACCTCTTTTAAGATTAATAAAATTCAGTTTCATTTAAATTTTGCCTTAAATTCTATTTACTTTTAAGCAATAATGGTTTAAATATGTTTGGAAATTACTAATAAGTTCAAATAAGCTCATTACCTTTTAAGCTACTGCTTACTCATTTATGCTTTGCTAAAAGCTTAACTGAGTAAGCCCCTCATTCTAACAACCTAAAAAATTTACCTTAAGCTTATGTTAAGGATGATAAGCCAGATTTGGATGGGCTTATGGACAATACCAGCTTGTTTTTTAACAAGTTGGAGCTTGTAGAATAAGCTCTTAAGAGCAATTTAGATCCCTGTTAAGCTGGGATCAAGGTACACTTTCTTTACTTTTTTTAAGCTTAATTATTGTTCTGCTTATCATTCTACTTATTTGTGCTTATTATTGCTTTTATATGCTTATTCTGCCTTTTGTTAGCTTATTATGTTAGTTTATAACTTAGTTTTAAGTTTGATTAGAGTTTAGATATAATCTGTCCAAATAGTTAAAACTGCTTATTCTAGTAGCTTATTAGATAAGTGTTATTTTCCTAAGTTTTTAGCTTAAATATATTCAGTATGCTTGGTACTTTATCTGTTTTCAATAATCTAAGCTTATCTAGGTCTGTTTAAGCTTAAAATTTGTTTTTCAAAGTTTAAAGGGGTGTTTGGAACAAGCAGTTTTAACTTAGTTAAGACTGCTTGTGTTCTTTTTGGTCATTAGGTCAAATTTAGTTAGCTCAAATTAAGTCTTAGGGTTAGTTTTAGTAAGCTTAGTTTTAGTTTAATTAAGTTTGTAGTCTGTTTTATAAAAGTCTTAAATCTGCCATTTAAAAAGTATCTTAAAGTGCCTTATTAAGCTAAGTCTTTTAATATGCATATCAGGTGTGGTTTGTATGCTTAATTTGGCTCAAAATGTATTAAGGTGAATCTGTTTTGAAAACATTTTGGCTTGGTTTAGCCTTTTGAGTCATTTTGTCAAAAATTGTCAAGTGATTTTAAAATTTTAGGTTTAATATTTTTAGGTCTGAGTTTGCAGAGGTCAATGTCATAGTTTTATGTTGGTTTGCCTTTGATTAAATCGGCTTATTAAGATAAGAACTAAATATGTTTTAAGTTTTTAATGTGTCAAAAGAATTTTAAAGTTTTACAAGTTAGTGGCAAATAGCCATTTAGCTCAAAATTTGTCAAAATCCTTTTAAGTACTGTGTTAGAGTCTGCTGTCTAAATGCTTTTAAATTGCTTTTCTTCTTATTTTATTTTGCTTATTTTTAGTCCTTAGTGCTTATTAGGTATTATTCTAGGTCTGTCTTCAGCTTATTTGCTTTCTTGCTTGCTTATTGTGTCCAAAAAGCCCAAACAGTTTTAGCTTCTTATGTCAAAGTCTTAACTAGTTTTGTAGCAAAAATGTCACTTTTAAAGTAGCTTAATCTAGCTTAATATTAAGTTTCAGAAAAAGTTCCTTTATTAAAAGTGCTTATTTTTGCTTAACTTTAGTTGTTTTAAAAAGAAAAATAAAAAAAATGTTTAGCAAAAAGGGACAGTTACATGACTCGAACCTATAACCTCCCCCTCAACACACACACAACTTACCAGCGCGCCCTTGGGTCTTTTTCATTAGTTGTTTGTTTCATTTAAATCTTATACTAAGTCTAGTTTAGCTTATTAGCTTATTTGAATTTTAACAGCTTATCTGTTTTAGCTTTTTGAGTTATTTTTCTTTGTAAACCTCATTTTTAGCTTAAAGTATTTTTATATATTTTCTCATAATTTTTTGGAATAAGTTTAGTATTTTTAATTTAATTTTTAGTATCATTTCATTTAAAAAATAGTTTTAAATAGTAAAAAAATTCAAAAAAATAATTTTTGTGTTTTTTAAATTAGTTTAATGCATTTAGTTTAAGATATTTGCATTTTAAATTTTTAGAGGTTTAATTCTATTTTAGTATTATTTTAGGAGGTTCATCAATTGAAGATTTGGCAGTTTTGGCTTCACACAGTTTAAGTTCCTTTCTGATTTCTGGCAAATAATTTCCTTGGTTCGGAGGTGGTGAAGGATCACTATTAAGGAGTGCTTCGAGAATAAGAATGTCCCCTTCTGGGTCATAATAGGATTCATCAACTTCCGGTGAAGTTGGATCGTCGGCTAGAGCAAGAAAAGCATCAGCTTCTTCTAGAAGTAGAAAATCACTATCCCCGAAAGGAGTGAGAGTCGGAGAAGAATTTGAAACTATCGGGTCATATCCGGGAGTGGGATTGCCACTGGCGATCACGTCTGAAAATCCTAGAACTTCCTGAGAATACTCTTCACAAGCTAATTCAACAACGTCGATTTGATTCGCCGTCATATCATTATAATTAACTGAGTATCTCGAAGTTTGATCAAGATTACAAGTAATCGCCTCATTGTCTACTCTAAGGGTTAATTCACCTTCGTACACGTCTATCAAAGCACGACTGGTCTTAAGAAAACACCTCCCGAGAATTAAAGGTACTCGAGGGTCTGGTTCAAAATCTACGACCACGAAGTCGGCTGGAAACTGGAATACACCAACTTTAACGTTGACATCTTTAGCAATACCAATTGGTCGGGAGATCGAACGGTCGGCTAGTTCTAGTGTCATGCACGTCGGAGTCAGGTTTGGAAGGTTAAGCTTCTTCCACACGGAAAATGGCATGAGATGTATGCTTGCGCCAAGATCGGCCAAGGCTAAGCACTTATCCATTCTGGGAAATTTACATGGAATAAGGAATCTGTCGGGGTCACCAAGTTTTTCGGGTAACTTGTTAAGTATGACCGCCGAGCAATGTTCGTTCAAAGGGGTTCTAGCCATCTCACTAAGCTTTTCTTTATTTCCAATTAAGGCTTTAAGAGTTGAAGTAAATTTAGGTATAAGAGTCAAAGCATCCACGAAACTAATTTTGAAACTCATATCTTTAAAGATTTTGTAGAATTTCTCTTTTTAATCATTAGCATTTTCACGGTGCTTCTCATCATTTAGCCTTGAAGGATAAGGAATCGACGGTTTCTGGTTAGGCATCGGTGCATGATTAATACCTTTTAGTTCTTCTTTTTAAACTATATATATATAATAAATAATAAAATATATAATAGTAGAAAAAACCAAAAACAACACAAATCAATGTAGCCGGAAGCAGTATAGACTATTCCCGGGTCGTTAATTCCCCAACGAGGCTGCAATGGAAGATCGGTACAATCGAAGATTTGAGTTTGAATGAAGGAATTGGTTTGGGAGAGTGAAAAAGTCAAATTAAACAATAACGGATAAAAACGTTTAAGAAAATCCTAAAAATTACTAAATTAAGCTGAAAAACGGGAGCCCGAATCCCGAACTAAGGGGGAAAAACCTAAAATCTTCAAAAATAACCCTACGAAGAAATTTTTACTTCTAAACTACTCTACGGGACAAATAACGAAGAATGAAAAAGACTAGACCGAAAACGGAGTTCGTTTGACCCAAAAACGAGTCAACACAAAAACCGTACCCGGAACCCGTTCTTTAAAAAACAAAAAGTTGAAAAAATGACCTTACGAAAAGTTTAAATTTTTCCTACAAACTATACAACAAAATAAAATTTTCTAAAAAAGAAAAATATTTTTTTTGATAATTTTCGTATTTTTTATGAATTTTTAAAAGTTTAAACTAAATTAAATTATAAAAAATAGTAAAAGAAAAAAATAGTAAAAGTCTAGAAATAATTCTGAAAATTTTTTACCAAATACTTAACACTAAGGAAGTCTATGAAAAATAAGAAACAATAATAAGCTTAAGAAATAAGCCGAAATTAAGCTTTAAAACAGCTAATAGGCTGTATTGGGGGAAAAATGGTTAAATAAACATGCCCTGGGTGAAAATGTGTATAAATACACAAGCCCTTGGGACTATGACAGGAAAGTCCCAAGGGCGCAGCGGTATAAGTGTGTGTAAGAAAGGGGGATGTATCGAGAGGTCTCGGGTTCGAGTCTTGCTCACCCGGACTTCTTGTCTTCCCCCTTTTTTTTTTTTCGAAAACTCAAAGAAGCAAAGTTGTTAAGCTCGTGGGGCTTAACAACTTTGTCTTCTACACCTTTTTGAGATAAGCACTTAATAAGCTTAAAAATAAGCTTGAAGTTCGACAGAAAAGCTTAAAAGCTTAAAGGCTTAAGACTTTTTGGACTTAAGGTCGAAATAAGCTAGGACTAAGGCTAAAAATAAGCTAAGAGGCTTAATCTAAACCTAGGTAAGCTAAAAAAAGGAAAAGCTAAGCTAAATAAGCTGTTGAAAACAGCTTATTGTGACAGAGACTATAATTGAGCTTAAAACTTAAATGCACAAGTTGTGAACTTCTAAATAAGCTAGGGAAGGCAAAATAAGCTTGAATCTTACCTAAGCTAACCTAAAAAGCTATGTGAGCAACAAAGAGCTTATGAGGAAAAGCTCAATAAGCTTAAAAAGAAATAAGCAATCCTATACTAAATTTTGCTAAAACAGTCAAAAGGCTAGTTTAGGCTTAGAAATAAGCTATCTAAAAAGCTTTTTAAAGGCTGAAATTTAACAAACTTATCTAAGGGTTTATATACTCATAAAATAAGCCAAAAAAATGGGCTTAAGAACACTAAAGGCTTAAGAAAAACAAGCTTAAAATCTCCCCTTTGCACCAGGGGAGATTAAAGCTAATAACTAGGGGCTTATTTGACAGCTTTTTAAAAGCTGTCAAATAAGCTCAAATTAAAAAGAAAAGTAAAACAGCTAAATTACTCTAGCATATCAACTTATGCACCAATTTTAAGAGTCTAAAAGCCATTTAATCCTGCTGATATTTAGGAGTGAAAAAGGGCTTCTAGCTAGAAAATTTTTGACACTACCCTTTTTCTTGACAGTTTTGACTTATCAAAGTCAAATGACACAAGGTGTTAACAGCTTGTGTTCAACACTCCAAAACACACACTTTTTGAACCTCACTTATAATCCCAAGTGCTTATCTAAATAAGCCCTTTGGGGTTTGCTTAAAACACACAGTTAAAAAAAATTGACTTAGAAAAACTTTGAAATACAATTTTAAACTTAAAAGCTTATGAAAACAGCTTAAATGAGTTTAAAAACTTAAGCTAGAACTACTTTGAGAACACAACCCATACCAAAAACAGTTTTTTACCCGTTTTTAGTGTTGACCCAAACACCCCTTTAACTTTTGAAAGTGGTTTTAAAAATCTATAAAACCTGTTTTAGACTAAAGTTTTTGAAGTATTAAGGATACTTAAGCTATTTACGTTATATAAAAGACAAAAAGAAAAACAAATAAGCTCTTTTAAAGTAAAAATAAGCTAGGACAGAAATGACTAATTATGGCAGTTTAATCTAAAATTGCATGAAAATGAAATGACAAGCTTAAACAAGCATAAACAAGCATTAATAGGTATAATGGCAGTAATAAGCTAACAATAAGCTTAAATAGCTTATTGCTACAGTAAATAAGCTAAGTTTAAAGAGAGGTACCTTAAATCCTTTTCTCAAAAAGGATTTTGTGTGAAGACCTAAAATAGCTTTAACCCTACCCAGCTTATGATCAAGCTAAAACTACTAAAATCCCAATAAGCCATCCATTATAGCTCATTCTTCCAAGCTTTTCCAATCAAACAGTAACCTTGCTTTTCTTTTGAATTTCCCTCACTTTTATTTAGGAAAAAGAGAGATAGGAAGATATAAAGAGACTAAAATAAAGAGGCTTAGCAATAAAATGTAAAAAACAGCTTTACTAAATTTTTCATTAAACAAGGACAGGTACAAATTAAAACTTTGAATCTTAAATTACACTGGAAAAAAATTACTCAACTAAAACTATAAAACTCTTTTTCAAAACTAAAAAAACTGCTTCTTAATGGCTGTTACATAAGCCTTTAAATAGGAAGAAACGACTATGTCTTTCTTTTTTTCTTTGTCTTCGTCTTGTGCTTTCTTGTAGACACAAGAAAGTGTTGTGCTTCTTGTGTGAGTGTAATGCCAGATGCATCCTGTCCCTCCATTATCCTTGGTCTCCAAGTAGATTGATCTAAGCCGTAGATGAGGTTTTTGTGTGAGTATGGATTGCCAACATGGCAATCCATGTGGGGGGTTGTGGGGTTGAAGATTGTGATGGGTTTGGCATGTTATGGAGGGTCAAACGAGGGTGAAAGAGACGTGTGTGGGGCATGGTGGTTTTGGGCGGGAAAGGGGTTGGAAGGGATGTACAGTGCTTTGAATTTGTTATAAGGCAGGTTTGGTATTTTGTCAGCTTTGGTCCCTGATGGTGTTATATATCCTTGCACAATTCGTCCTTGCATTGTTATAACTTTTGGGGATTTGGCAAATTCGGTCCCCAAGAGTTATAACAATGATTCCACCACTCGTCCTTGAGGTTTAAAACTTCAAGGACTTGACAGAATGAGTCCCTGTGGTGTATCTTTGGAAGAATGGCAGTTTGTACCCTTGCCATTCATTTTCTCTTTTCTTCTTATAGATATAAGTTTAGGGATTGGCAGTTTTAGTCCCTAAACTTATATTTTTGGACTTTTGACTTTTTGGCTTCGGGGTTTGACTTGGGTTGACTTCTGTTGACTTTGGCTTGGACTTTGACTTTGACTTTTCCTTGCTTTTCCATTCTGAGTCCGGTTTTGTCGATTTGGCTTCGTTTTTCGTCCTTTTGTTAATTATCTGTTCCTGCACAATACAATTAGCAAAACAAGCGTGTATTTGGCATTTTAAGTCCGTTTTTGGTTAGTTTAGCTCGTTTTTAAAGGCAAAAGGTATGTGTAATTAAACACATACCATGCTTCTACTTTGGTTAAGTGGGTAATTTTGACTAAACTCACTTATCCTTATTACATCAATTACTTTTAAGCATAAACTAAAGTCTAAATATTATATTAATAAATAAACCACTAAAGTATCTATAATCAACACTTTTTAATCCTAACACTTCCTATTTCAAATGATTTTGAAGGGTGTTTTATTAATGAATTTTCTAATATAAACCCTATTAAATATGTAAGTTGCCATATCTAATGCATGACACCAAAACTTTTGTGAAATGGATTGCTCGTCCAACATAGCACGACTCATCTTTCTTAACTTGCGATGTGTTCATTCAACAATATCACTTGATTGAGAAGTAAAGGGGCCCGACAAGTTATAAGACATTCCATGTTGTTCACAAAAGCTCCTAAATTGCAAATTATCAAATTCACTACTATGATTTGTTACAATTGAAACAATAGAACAATCATGTAGGTTTTTAAGCCTTTTACATAATATTTTAAACTTTTTTAAGACATCTTCTTTAGACTATATAAACACAACCTAAGTGTAGTTTGAGCGATTATCCACAATCATTAAAGTGTAGAAGTTACCTCCGTAACTTTGAATTAGAGATGGACCAAACAAATCTAAGTGTAACAACTCTAAGACCCTAGTAGTTGACACTTCATTCCTAGTCCTATTGTTTGCATTACATTGACTCCCTAGACCACACGTATCATAAAAGTGTCTTTCAAAACTCAACTTTGGTAGGTTCCTTACTAGGGTTCCTTACTAGCTTGTTCGAAGCTAAGTTTGAACTAACCGCATATTGGCGTGACCTAACCTCCTATGCTAAAGCGTTATCCACTACAAATGCAAGACAAATTTGTTGTTTGGAGTTATCTCTCAATTTGCAAGTTTATATAGACCATTTCTCTTATGACCTTTAGCTAGCGTTTTACCATTTTACTAACAATACAATCTACTTTAGTAAAACTAACTACACAATCATCATCACATAATTGACCTACGCTAATCAAGGTAAAAGCTAGACCACTAACATGCTCAACATTGGTAATTGTAATAGAGTCATGAGCAATGTTACCTCCACCGACGACCTTGCCCTTTAGGTTTCTCCTAAATACGACATGTCCACCATCATACGACTTGTACAAAGTAAACAATCTCTTGTTCTCGGTCATGTTCTTAGTGCAACCACTATCCATAATCCAATCATCCGGTAGTTGATCGCATTTAAGACACACCTATAGGCAAATATAAATTCAAGGTCGTGGTACCCATTATTTCTTGGGTCCATTATGGTTAGCAAATATGGTGCCCAAGTTAACCATTCTTGGGTCTTGAATTAATGCACATAGTTTGTGTAGGTCGTACCTTGAGAACGCGACCAAGGATTATTTTGAAAATCATGGGAGTTTTGAAAGTTTGGTCCAACGCTCCGAGGTGTTTCTAGCCTTTGATTTGGGTAGGAATTTTCTCTCCTTTGGAAGGTGATATGTTGATGATACGAAGACATTTGGTTGTTGTAAAAATTTCTTCTTTCTGAAGAGTGGTTATTTTGAAAAGAAGGACTTCGATTATATGAGTTTAAAGGTCTCATATTTGGTGTGGGTAAAAGAGGTCTATGGTCAACTCGAAGATATCCTTAGTGTCTTGTTTCCACTCTTCTAATGGGTGCTTGGGAACCTCGAGTGTTTGCAAAATGAGTTTGAGGTTCTTCGGGTTTAACAAAGCTATTTGAGGAATTTCCATTTTGACTTTCTTTTACAAACACTATTGGTTTGTTTAGACTTACGTAAGTGGTTTTCTCATTTTTAGATTATCCAAGACCTTCCTTATCTTGGACAACTTTTGATGACTTAACATGTCATCCAAACCGACGCTACTCTTTTTGAATTTTGAAAAATTCAATGCTTTATCTTGAAGTATAGAAACATTGCACTTAAAAGAGTCAACCTCTTTGGTGAGTACATCACACTTTTTGCAAGGTTCAACCACCTCTTTATCATTTACAAGTTTCTTTACTTCAATTTTAAGATCATTGATTTTACTTAAGAGTTTTGATTTTTCACCTTTAAGAGATTGTTTTTTAAAGCTTTTCAAATGTTTTAGTAAAATCCTTGTTAAACCTTAGAAGTTCCTCATTCTCCTTTTACAAATCAATAATATCTAAATCATTATTAGAAATAGATGGTTTAGGTTGTACCTCTTGAGAGTCGATTGCCATGAGACATGTTGCATCGTTTTGTGGTTCATTGCTGGGTCAAACCGTAACATCAATGAATCCAAATGGTATACACGTTCGTCGTTTTCGCCAACGGTAAATTAGCAAAGCGCACCTTTGCACGAACGGGGATGTTAGTCTCATAATAGATCTACTTATAAAATTCACGCTCGCCATAATGCAATTTACAATTACATCTATGTAATTAACAATTCATGATAATGGGCATAGTGGGTTATAGCTACTTAGGCAAACTCGTAATATTTAAATTTAAATATACTTGCATCCATGTTGAAAACAAATATGATCTCATCCCCGAGATTTGATAAATGATTGAAAAAGTATAAAAGTGGGGACTATAAACTCACAGTAAGTAATGATAATGGAGTGGACAAGGTAGTGGCAGGAAATCGATGGCAAAAAGGACTTTATCAGCAATCTATGAATAAAAATTATTACATATTCACTAAACGGAAATATAATAATATAAACACTTGCAATCTCGCCCCTAGTGTGTGCTTGATTTTTAATTGAATTAAATGGCATTTGAAAATAATTCCTTATTTTAAAATGGTCAACTTTATCGGGTCAACGAGGTTAAACCGCAAGTATATAATTTATGACTTCAGACATTTAAGAAACTAGGTTGTACATACTTTGAATTATTAGTTCGGGTCAGTCCTTGGTTTGGTCTCTAAATGCGTTAAATAATTAGATGAAACATTTACGTTTTCCTTTTAAATTAAACTTATAAATTTGTAAGTGTTATCATGAGGTGTCGTTAGAGTTTTTACAATTAAATTCTGGACTTGTTACTTTATTATATCACAAGCAAAAAGGTGTTTTACAAACTAGGCCATGTCGTCAATAACTTTCGTTATTTAAGTTTTGCTTAAATATGTCGTTTAATATATTAAAAATGTGGCCAAAGGGGAGGCATTGCGACTGCCAACAGTCTTAACCATTAAGACTGTTGACACGCGGTCAGCAGTACTAACTTCATGTTAGATTTCCTATTTCGTTACTCCATATTATGACAAACCAATCATACCTTTGAAAACTAGGTCATGCCTTCTTTAATTTCTCTTTTATAAGTTTGGACAGTCGGGGTCGTTATGTGGGTCAAAAATGAGTACAAAGTAGGGAGGTCGAACTTGCGGTTGGCAGTATTAACTGCGTGCCAACAGTATTAACTGTTGGGTAGCAGTACTAACTTTGGACCTTCGTTGTGGGTTCGTTTCTTAACCATTTTTGATGAGTCGAATTCCTAAATGCAGCTTACTATGATGTCTATAAAATGCCCCTACTTGTTTTCTCTATGTCTAAGCCTAAGTGGGTCAAAACAAGGCTTAAAGTAAAGGGGTGTCGAACTGTGGTCAGCAGTACTAACTGCGTGCCAACAGTATTAACTGCGTGGCAGCAGTACTAACTTTGGATCCTCATATCTCTTTATTTACTTGCCGAAATTTGGTGACCCCGGGGGCAAAACGAAGTATCCTAGGTCCTTCTTACGTGACACACAAGGTCAGACTCTATATTTATGTCTAGAGGTCGAATGGTACACTCAAAGTTGTTGGTGTGGGCCGTGCTTTATAATAGCTTCAGCAGCCACTCTTTCTTTTTATCCAATAACATGTCCAAGTTACAAAATGGCTAGCCTTCTAACCCATCACCCTTGTATAACCATAGTCTATGTTTCATTAGTCACTAACACGTTTTATGGGGTTTGGCTAGGTTATTCGAACTACATCAGTAAGTGGCAAAAATATGTTTTATTTTTAACAAGTTTAAGCACACAACTATGGCACAAGAATTATAATTAAATGATGACTATTAAGAGGTGATTACTCACAAAATGCAGGGGAGAGTGCCTCAAACTTAACTACGGAAACCCTAGCTCCAATATCAAGAAACCCTAATTGAGCGAAATCCTTGAGTGACTCGAAACCAACAGCCCCTTGACCCTTGCTTTCTCTTCTACGAACCAACAAGAAAAAAAAACCTAGTAATGTCGACTAGGCTTAGGGTCGGATGGGGATAATGAAGAGATGAAAGTTTGAGTGTGTGTATGTCGAATTTAATGAGCAGGGGGAAGTATATGTGAAAATTGAAATCCTTGAGTTGTTGTGAAAGTATGGTACTCAGCTCATGCATTCTTATAATCAAATAAGAGGGTATGAAGACTAGTCAATTGAATGCTCACATGAGTATGTAACTACATATTGGGTAAGCATATTTGTACAGGAATATAAAGTGTGTTACTGTGGATTTCTTGGAGGCAAATTCAAAGGGGGTAGCAGCTACAAAGTCACGAGTGAGTGTGGGATTTGGGGAAATGGTTGTGGGCTTTTACTCGTTGAATAAAAGGAGTTAAGGTACTTTGTGAATATCTAATAACTAAAATCAGGCGACATAGGCTACATTGTAGGAGTAGTGTGCATCAGTTGTTATTTCTATGACTTATCTACTTTTATTTTATAGAAGTTACATATTGGTGGAGTTTGATTTTTAATAGTTTCACTTGGATTAAATGAGCGTGAGTGTATACTTTTCTTGTTGCGTAAACAATTTAAATAACGGATATGAAGAGTTCATGTAAGGTCTTAACGAGTGTAGAGAAAATATAAAAGGTTCTATAATTTGACGTAATACTAATTACGTCTATGCATGTCTTGGTTAAATTTATGAAACGTAGGGATTCGCATAGGCATTGAGATATACACGCGCAACATGCCTAATAATTTGATAAAGTAATTATATTATGAGATTATCGAAGTCGGAATATAACCTGAAAATGCGGGGTGTTATAGTCTCCCCCGGTTAGATGAGCCTTGTCCTCAAGGCTTAAGACGCGGCACTTGACGATGGTGCGGTCTTGGTGAAGAGGTGTGGATACTTCTGCTTGAATTGATCCTCACGTTCCCAGGTAAACTCGGGACCTCGTTTAGAGTTCCATCTAACCTTTATGATGGGAATGCGACTCCTTTTCAATTGCTTGATTTCGCGATCCATGACTTCCACTGGCTCTTCCACAAAGTGGAGCTTGTCATCAACGCGTAGCTCTTCCAATGGAATCACAAGTGATTCATCGGACAAACACTTCTTCAGGTTTGACACGTGGAATGTGTTATGAACTCGGCTTAATTGTTGTGGTAGCTCAAGTTTATAGGCAACAGTTCCGACTCTCTCGATCACCTTGAAAGGACCGACGTACCTAGGGTTTAACTTCCCTCGTTTGCCAAAACGCACAACTCCTTTCCAAGGTGAAACTTTTAACATGACCTTGTCACCAACTTGAAATACCATTGGTTTACGTCTAATGTTTGCATAGCTCTTCTGTCGGTCACGAGCGGCTTGGATTCTGCTTTTGATTTGGATAATCTTCTCGGTGGTTTCATGAATTATTGCAGGACCAGTAAGCTGAGCATCTCCGACTTCTGCCCAACATACAGGTGATCGACACTTTCTTCCATACAGTGCCTCAAAGGGTGCAGCCTTTATACTGGTATGGTAACTGTTGTTGTAGGAGAATTCTACTAACGGCAAATGTCTATCCCAACTCTTTCCAAAGTCTAACACGCAAGCGCGTAACATGTCTTCCAAGGTTTGGATAGTCCTTTCACTTTGACCGTCAGTTTCAGGATGATAGGCCGTACTCATGTCCAATCGAGTTCCCAATGCCTTATGAAGTGCTTGCCAGAATAGTGAAGTAAATCTACCATCACGATCGGAGATAATAGATACAGGTACACCATGTCGGGTGACTACTTCCTTCATGTACAGCTTCATTAACTTCTCCATAGGGTCATTTTCCCTCATTGGTAGGAAGTGAGCAGATTTTGTAAGACGATCGACGATTACCCAAATGGTGTCATAACCGTTTGCCGTTCTAGGGAGCTTAGTGACAAAGTCCATGGTGATCTTCTCCCACTTCCATTCTGGAATCTCCGGTTGGACCAGTAAGCCAGAAGGTTTTTGATGCTCTGCCTTGACTTTGGCACAAGTAAGACACTTGCTAACATAAGTGGCAATGTTCGCCTTCATGTTAGGCCACCAATACAACTGCTTTAAATCTTGGTACATCTTGTCTGAACCCGGATGAATAGAATATTTTGACTTATGAGACTCGTGCATGACTAGAGTCCTTAAGTCGCCATAACACGGTAACCAACTCCTGTTGTTTAAACATAAGGTTCCGTCCGCGCGGGGTTTCAGTCTTTCCTTTGTAAGATCTTGTCGGAGCATACCCCCAACATCTTCGGCAGTGAGGTTTTCAGGTTTTAGCGCTTCAGTTTGAGCTCCTAGGATTTGTTTAGGAAGATTCAAGCCAATAGTCATGACTAAGGCTCGAACTCTCAAAGGTTTAGACCGTTCTTTCCTGCTCAAGGCATCAGCAACAACGTTTGCCTTTCCCGGGTGATAACGAATGTCACAATCGTAATCACTAAGTAATTCCAACCAACGCCGTTGTCTCATGTTCAACTCTTTTTGATCCAAGATATGTTGTAAACTCTTGTGGTCGGTAAATACAGTGCACCTTGTTCCGTATAAGTAATGTCTCCACATCTTAAGAGCGAACACCACAGCTCCAAGTTCCAGATCATGAGTTGTATAGTTTTTCTCATGGATCTTCAGTTGTCGAGAAGCATAAGCTATAACTTTCTCATTTTGCATAAGCACAGCACCCAAACCCTTATGTGACGCATCGCAATAAACAACGAAGTTTTCTGATCCTTTAGGCAAGGCCAGAATGGGTGCGCTGCACATCTTTTGTTTAATCAATTGAAATGCGGCTTCCTCCTTCTCTCCCCAGTCAAACTTCACATTCTTCTAAGTCAACTTAGTCATTGACTTCGCTATCTTGGAGAAGCCTTCAATGAATCTTCTGTAATAACCGGCGAGTCCTAAAAGTTGGCGGATCTCTGTTGGATTCTTAGGAGACGCCCAATCTTTAATCGACTCGATCTTTGCTGGGTCTACGTGAATGCATTTGCTATCAATCACGTGTCCAAGAAACTGTACTTTTGGAATCTAAAATTCACACTTGGAAAATTTTGCGTACAACTCCTCTTTCTTAAGCAACTCTAAAATTAATTTGAGATGCTCTTCATGCTCTTCCTTGTTCTTTGAATAAATTAGTATATCGTCGAAAAAGACATTACAAATCTTATCCAATAAGGTTTGCACAACCCGATTCATTGAGTCTCATAAATACAGCAGTGGGCCGCGGTTGCAACAAAAGGCATCACTTGAAATTCATAATGGCCATAGCGCGTCCTAAACGCGGTCTTCGGAATATCTTTCTCGCGAACCCTCAACTGGTGGTAACCTGATTGTAGGTCAATCTTCGAGTAGACACTCGATCCATAAAGTTGGTCGAACAAGTCATCAATTCTCAGAAGTGAATAACGGTTCTTCACCGTTAGCTTGTTCAGTTCACGATAATCGATGCACATACGAAATGATCCGTCTTTCTTTTTGACAAACAAGACCGGGGCTCCCAAGGGTGAAGAGTTGGGTCTTATAAATTTCTTGTCGGATAGTTCTTGAAGTTGTTCCGCCAATTCTTTCATTTCGGATGGTGCCAACCGATAAGGCGCCCGTGCTACAGGTGCAGCACCTGGTACCAATCAATTTGGAACTCTACTTGTCGAGCTGGTGGAATACCCGGTAAGTCTTGAGGAAAAACTTCAGGAAAGTCTATGACAATCGGCACGTCCTCGAGTTGCTTCCCCTCTGACTTGTCTTTGACTTCCTTCGTGGTAATGTGTGCAAAAAAGACATCACATCCCTTTGACAAATACTATTGTGCTTTAGTGCACGAAATGATATTTAGTCAGAATTCTTCCCTTTGGTTGTTTCCATTGCCTTGAAAAATTAACATCTCTCTTCCGAACGAAACACGTACAATCTTCTCGTCACAAATGATCACTCCATGATACTTGGTTAACCCGTCCATCCCAATAATGACGTCAAAAATACCGAGTGGGACCGACATCAAGTCGATGTTGAAAGGATGGTTCATGAAGTTTAGAGTGCAACCACGAATTATGGTGTTAACTCCTATGATTTTCCCATCGGCTAATTCTACGTCATAATGACTTTCTAACGTAGTGGGGGTAATGTTAATCAAGGCACTAAAGGTATTAGATACAAAGCTCCTATCCGCACCAGTATCAAACAAAATTGTAGCATAACGGTTGTTGAGGAGAAACGTACCCGTGATGACGTTAGAGTCTGGGCTAGCATCTCTTCCTCCCAAAGCATAAGCTCTTCCTTGAGCTGTGCCATTCCCGTTGCCATTCCCACGGTTCTTCAGTTTTGGGCAATTTCTCTTCATATGCCCGGTGTTACCACATTCATAGCATGCCCCAGCCTTTTGATTCTTGTTGTTGTTGTTGTTATTGTTGTTGTTGGTATTGACCCGACAATCAGTGGTAGTATGACCATACCTCTTGCATTTTCCACACTTGGGTGCACATTGCCCAGTGTGATGGTAATTGCACTTGGTGCACAGAGGTAGGTCCCCAGTATAAACCTTCTTTTCACCAGGGCCAGCAGTGTACGCCCTAGCTACATTTTGCTTCTTGTGGGGTTGTTGATTGTTTCTTGATGAATCATCAGCCTTCCTTTTGTTGTCATTCTGCCTTTCCTTCTGCCGTTCCGCATAAGTGTGGAGTTTCTGATCCATCAAGTCGTTGGTCAAATCGATAGCAAAATCAAGAGTCTTAGGTCTTGCAGACATGACATTTCCATGAATGTTATCGGGAAGTCCACCGATATACTTGTCAATCTTCGCGGTTTCATCAGCAAGAAATTTGGTGCACATCAAGGCTAGCTCTTGGAAAAGCTGAGTGTAAGCTTGCAATTGTTTTCCCCTGAACTTAAGATTTCCCAGTTCTAATTTCAAGTTTCTTGATTTCACCATTTAGACAATATTTGTCTGTCAATTTCTTCTTGAAAGTCCCCCAAGTCATAGCATAGGCAACATCATGACCTAAGGTTCTCACATGACCATTCCATCAGGTTAGTGCAGCACCTAGCAGAGTGCATGTAGCAAACTTCACTTGATTTTCAACGGCATAACCGCTAATGTGGAATACTGATTCCATTATTTTCTGAGCCATTGGACAAGGCCAACAACGCCTTCAGTTCCCTTGAAGTTCAAGGGTTGGCATTTCATGAAGTCGAGGTAAGAACAAATACGTGTAGGTTGCACGGGCCTTCTGATTCCTCCTTCTGAACTTTGGCTTCCGTCATCCTGAGTAGAGTTTCTTTGGATTGCCCGATCGATCATAGCTTGAATGGATTCTGGAGTCATGGCGTCGTTTGCTCCTTGTCTTGTTACAGGCATGATTCTAATAATCACAAGAATACAATGTATGTGAGATATAATCACAATGTCGATATAAATGGATATGATAATAATAACTACACCACAACACAATGGAAAATGAATAAAAGAGCATCATCATAACATCTACATCATCTTTCATAACATAATTTCGAATCATACATGGATATTCCTGTTTTTACTATTCATCCATAAATAATTTTTTTTAATTTTCTTTATTATTTACTAAAAGAACTTGAAGTTTGATAATTTATAAAAACCATAAACTATCTCCAAAACCTTCTTTCGCAAAACCTACGTTTTACGCTTTCTAAAAATAACTTTTCATTTCCAAATTCACTTTCTATATATGGAAAGTTTACCAAAAACTCTCATATTTTAACAAACTCATTTCTTTCACAAATGACACGCTTCACATTTTAATCCATCACCTAGACAACCACTTATTAACCAAAACAATTCTTTCAAAATACTAATTCAATTCCATTATCACTATAAGTGATAAAAATGAAATTTCTCCATCAAATAACTCATTTCTCTTAACTTAACCTCTAAAACCTAAACTTATCTTAAATTACTAACACAAAAATACGTATACGTATAAATACTTACACATTTAACACAAAAACGCTAAAATCTCAATAACCATTTCCTCGTCACTCAAAAGTGAACGAAATGAACTCAACAAATTTTAACACAAATCCAATCCTAATGAGACGATCACGCTCAATGGATTGATTATCCAATCTCGCATATCCCACACAAACACATATAAACACGTATAACACATAAAATCACATAAACCGTACGTTGCAACAGACACATAAGTCAACACTAATGGTTTGACTAACTTGCTCAAGTCACGGTTGTTACACATACCATGTCGGATTTATAGATGTTACAGGTTAAACATCTACATTGGGCAAAGTCATTTACTTGTATTTTATATACATTCATTGTTGAGCTTCAGTGTCATGAGCTTAGTGCATTTCGTAATACATTTTTGTGATATTGTAATTGCTACCCTATTACAGGGAAATTTTGCTATCCACTTCATTAAATTTATAAACTTATAAATTCATCAACATTATTGTTGACGTTTTAAAACATGTTTCTTAGGTACATAAGTGCTAAGTGCTTACTTGATGTGCATTGGAGTCCAAATAATACAAGATTACTTTCAAACGACACTTAGAGGTCGTTCTCTCATAACTGGTGCAATGGTATTATGAAATAACGCTCCCGGAACATCATTTCCGCTGCGACCCATTTTGGGGGTGTTACAATGACTTTCTAACGTAGTGGGGGTAATGTTAATCAAGGCACTAAAGGTATTAGATACAAAGCTCATATCCACACCAGTATCAAACAAAATTGTAGCGTAACGATTGTTGAGTATCCTCCTCCATTGAATTCGATTCAACAATGTATCCAGGTGACTCAGCAGTCAGTAAAGCATTATCAGCTTAAGGCTGATCCTTGACCTGAATGTCATCATCTGATGGTGTATGATACTCTGGGTGCTTTGGCTCCGGAACATATACTGGTACATGCTCATCCAACTCCATGGGATCAGGTACATAGGCATGTGACAATGGGTGTGCCTGCCCTTGTTGGGCAACCTCCTCGTACGGGTCCATCTCCGGAAGCTCACAGGCATTCACGAGTGGAATACCCCATGATGTTGGTCCATTTGACTCAGAAGATACGGATGTATAGGTAACAGCGGACGATGCATTGTCTGATGACATGACAAATTTGTAACCATTATATAAACTTGTATAAGTATATTATATAGGACAAGCAGTAATATACGTAATGTAATATTAACACGTATATAACCTATGTAAGCACTTAGTATAATCAACTAATGCTAAAATGATGCATGACATGTAAGTATGTATACTAGATGCAAACTAGATGCAACACTACTTGTTTGTATGTATGTCCCTTTGAAAACTTTTGAATGACACCATGTTTGAAAACGGTTATAGACCAAGCAAAAACATTTGATATGGTTCTCTATAACATTGGCTCTGATACCAATATATAACACCCCCAAAATGGGCCACAACGTAATATGATGTTCCGGGGGTATTACTTCATAGATCAATAACACAAGATATGAGAACGACCTCTAAAAAGAGTCGTTTGAAAACTGATACATTGGATTTCATAAATGGTGTGTTACAAAAGCCCACAGGCTTAAATTGTTTAACTTGATAATGTAAAGATTTCACAACATAACAATATCCTAAAATGTAATGGACGCAAATCTTTGTAATGACATGACTTCAAAAGACGGCCATTCAATGTACCCATGACTTGCACCTTATTGACCTGAGAAACATGTTTAAACTGTCAACAATAATGTTGGTAAGTTTATAGGTTTATAAATTTAATGAAGCGGATAGCAAGATTTCCCTGTAATAAAGTAACGAATACAATATCACAAAAACGTATTACAAAATGCGCTAAGCTCATGACACCGAAGCTAAACAATGTATGTATATTAAATAGATATAAACGATGACGCACAATGTAGATGTTCAACCCGTAACATCTATGAGTTCGAAATGGTATACGTTCGTCGTTCCCGGCCAACCGGTAAACTAGAAAGCGCTACTTGCCCGAACGGGGATGTTAATTCCCAAATAGATCTATTCATAACATTCGCGCTCACATAATGCAATTAACAATTACATATATGCAATTAACAGTTCATGATGATGGGCATAGTGGGTTATAGCTACTCAGGCAAACTCGTAATATTTGAATTAAAATGCACTTGCATCCATTTTGTAAAACAAACATGATCTCATCCCCGAGATTTGATAAATGATTTAAAAGAGTAAGATGGGGACTATAAACTCACATCAAGTAATGATATTGGAATAGTAAGGTAGTAGCATAAAAAATGATGCAAAAGACTTTATCCGCAACCTATATAAAAATAATACATATTTACTAACTTGAAAATAATAAGCTAAATACTTGCAATCTCGTCCCTAGTGTGTGCTTGAGCTCCATTTAAATTATTGATGTTTGAAAATAATTTCTCATGTTAAAGTGGTCAATTGAGTCAATATGGTCAAAATATAAGTATGCAATTATGACATGAGACTTTTTGGAAACTATGACACCTATACTCTAAAACATTAGTTTAGTTCGGCCCTTGGTTTGGTCTCTAAATGTGCCAAATAATTAGACGAAATAGTGACGGTTATCATATCAAATAAGTGAAATTTTACTAAGTTTTAATATTTGACGACTTGGAGTTTTACAATGAATTTATGGATTCGTTATTTAACGGTAATTAAAACTAAAGACACATTTGACATCTTGGACAGGTCGTCTACAAGTTTCATTAAATAAGTCTTGTCCAAAAAGGACGTTTAGTTGGTTAAATACAGGGCTAAAGGAGTGTGGGTCGCGATTGAGTTTCAAAACAGTAAATAGTAATTTTGGCTAAGTGTTTTACCCGCGATACCCGACCGACTTTGATCACAAATTACGACTTCGTTACTCAGTGTTAGGACAAGATAAAAGTATCTTAGTAAACTAGGCCCAATCGTCTATGACTTTCGTTATATAAGTTTTGTCTAAAAATGTTGTTAAATATGGTAAAACATGGCCAAAGGGGGGGGGGGTGTCGCGACTCTATGAGATAGCAGTTTTAACTGTTGACGATAGTAGTACTAACTTTAGGTTTAGTTTTTGAATTTGTTACGCAACCTTATGACAAACCAAAGATACATTTATAAACTAGGCCAGGAGTACTACAATTCGCCTTTTATAAGTTTTGTGCTTAGGGGTCGATAGCTGGGTCAAAAACGAGTGCAAAGAGAGGGGGATTGCGACTACCAACCGTTTTAACTGTTGTGTACACGCCAACAGTACTAACTTTCATCCCTATTTGCAAGTTCGTTTCTTAATCATTTTCCGCGATTCGAGTTACTAAATGAAGCTCACTAGGTCCACTATAAAATGCCCCTATTTGTTGACTCTATGCTTAAGTCTAAGTGGGTCAGAACGAGGCTTAAAGTTGACCTAACATGCAGTTTCCAAACATAAAATAACAGATTTGTAGGTCTATTCCCGCTTCGTTATAATGTGTCAAAAGCTAAAATTTTGCGTGAATGCTACTCTTATACTATGTTAACGAATGCTAAGTTCAGAAATTCCATTGGTCAAGTTTGTATATGGGTTTCTCAATGAACCCGCATACGTCAGAAGGTTTGCATAATTTTTCAAAAATTGGTTTCATAATAACTTTTCTACATAAGTTTTCTCAAGCACAACAATAAGATACGTATATTGCATACTTGGATACTTAAGATGATAGGGTATAAAAGCATGAGACTCACAAACGTTGGAAGAAGCTCGACACTTTTTACCCTTTGCGTATACAAACCAAAACACCCAAACCACTACCCAAACGCGACTGATTTCACCCCTTGTGACTACGCACACTAACCTTAACTTGCTGCCTAAACATGGATGACCAACAGGGAAAACAAAATACCAACAAAAACTATTTAGGGTTTCTCTTGGAGTTTTAGGGTTTAGGAAGAAAGTAAAGGTGTAAAGGTTGTATGTGTGTCAAAAGCAGAGATGGGAGGACAAAGAATAATCAAAGTGAAGAGAGTATGATGGTACTGGGATTGTGTTTGTGTTCTCTGTGTTTGCAAAGAAGAATGCAAGTCTTCTTATAATAGCATAACTTGGCATGCATAGTAACTCATCCTTAAGTCACGTTCTTGTGTAAACACTTACAT
The DNA here is from genome assembly GCA_026074375.1 of Tanacetum coccineum. NCBI lineage: Eukaryota > Viridiplantae > Streptophyta > Magnoliopsida > Asterales > Asteraceae > Tanacetum > Tanacetum coccineum. The sequence continues at coordinate 47,718 of BQNB010033908.1, forward strand.
GGTAAAGGATATTTGGGACATGTAAATGGTCAATGTATAGTGAATTAAAGGTGAGTACTGTTGGGGTATTGAGGGACGCATAAGCAAGGGAAAGCTAGGCCAAGATATCACATAAGTTTGTGGGTTTTTATAAAAGGACCTAGGGCTTTATCCAATGGGTAGAAGAGTTATAGAAGGAATGAGTCTTTTTATATCTTATCTAATTTTAACAAATGCAGATTTTTTTGTGAAGTTGGTATACACGAATTCTTTCCTAGCTTTTATAAGAGTGCATAATTTTGTTTCTTGTATTAGGCTTTATGGTTTAGGAAATTTGCTTGTGCATTATTTGAAAACAAGGAAGGAATACAATGTTTGGTTTTTTGTTTACTTATTAGTAGTGACACGAAGTTGTGGTGAGAAAAAATAGAATGTATTTGTTTGTGGTTACTAAGTTGTAGAGGGATCGATAACTAAATCTCTAGGAAACGTGTTACTAGTCCTTTCATTAAAATTCTTGGTAAAATTTACTCATTAGATTTTTAACTAGACGATTTAAATCAAGAGTAAACACGCAAAACCCTATAAATAAAAGGAAAATGAAATAATTGAAATCGTAATATGACCTGAAAACACAAGGTGTTATACGGACTGACCATTACCGGACCGGACCGAAACTGACTTTGGCCAAAACACCAGACCGAAATGGTCCGGTCCGGTCTGGTCCAACAAGGCATAATTGCCGGGTTTTTTGTAAGACCAGACCGGACCACACCGAGGACCGAAAGTAAAGAAAATGATAGACCGATTACCAAACCGAAATATGTTCGGTCCGATCCGGTCCGCAATCCGTTTTGCTCACCCCTAGATAAGGAGTTAAGATCAACATAGACCCATTATTTGTCATAGATCCAATGAATCAATCTCATCCGTCTATTTTTTCATCAAAAATAAAATTGATCTAGGGTAAGAAAGGTCGTGATGTCAAATTGGGAGCTAAATGCAGTAGACATAAAACTTCGATCGGCACCCGTATCAAATAAGATATAAGCATAGCGGTTGTTTAGAAGGAACATACCCGCAACGACGTTGTCTGGGTTTTCCCCCTCATTTCCAACCACATACACCTTTGCTGGAGCCATGTCATTCCCAGCTTGATTACCACGGTCATTGTTTCTTAGTTTTGTGTAGTTTCTTCTAAAATGTCCTTGAGCTCCGCACTCATAGCAACCATTTCCCTTCTGATTATTATTGTTGTTGTTGCGGTTATTGTTGTTAGCATTTGCAGGTCGGCTTCTACAATCCTTGGTCAGATGGCCAACCCTCTTACAGTTATTGCACCTAGGTGGACAAGGACCTTCATGATTGTAATTACACTTGGAACATAGAGTTTTAGACCCGGCGTATGATTTCCTGTCACTATTGCCTGCAGTGTAGGCCTGACCTGTGTTCTGCCTCTTATTCTGTTGGTTTTGATTATTCTTGGAAAGATCATCATACTTTCTTTTCCTTTTTGCCTAACGTTCAGCATAGGCATGGTTCTTCTCATCCATCAACTCAGTTGTAAATTCGATAGCCTCTTGCATAGTTTTCAGATTTGATGCCTTTACACTGCCATGTATCATATCGGGCAAGCCACCGATATACTTTTCAATCTTGTCTATCTCTTCTGGGAACATCCTAGAACACATCAAAGCTGTAGCTGAAAATCGCGACTATATGCCAACCCCATCGTGCCCATGACCCTAAAGGTTCCACATCTCAGACTCATTCTACTTATCTTCACCCCTCGGGCAGTACTTATCAGTCATCATTTTCTTCAGTGCTGCCCATAGCATGGCATGAGCTGCTTCGGGGGTAGTGGTCTTAACATGAGAATTGCACCATGTAAGAGCATCGTCTTGTAGAGTGCAAGTCGCGAATTTGACTTGACAAGATGCTGTGCAATTGCTAATGCTAAACACAGACTCCATTTTCTCAAACAACCGGGAGAAGTCCGACACTCCCTCAGTGCATTTGAAGTCCAAAGGTTTGCATTTCAAGAATTCAGAGTAAGAGCATTTGCGAGCAGTTTGTGCTGGCCTTGGTCCTGAACCATTGCTGTTATAGCCATTCCTAACCCTGCTTGCTTCTGCTTCAGCCATTGCAGCAGCAACTCCTTGGTCAATTAAGGCCTGAAGTTGTGCCTCAGTAACAGTTGTGGTGGGTGTTGCATTTGGGGTTGGTGTGACTGGAGTTGACCTTGTGGTTCTCTTTGGTGCCATTTTCTTTAATCACAAGAAAATACAATACCCGTTAGATTTTAATACAATCATAATGTGACATAACATATGCATCATAAATAAAATAAGATCACATCACACAGTGAAACATACAACCAACACAAATTGACATAACATAATACATCTATTCCATATATAATCTGGAAATATACATGATCTGTTTGGTACATAATGATTCCCTATCACTAGGTTACCAAATGAAAATCAACATAGGAGCCCAACTAGCCGGGAGTTACCCTTAAAACTTTAGTAGGCCTATACAGATAGCTATTCAGAAAAAAAGATCTATACAGATAAGCAAACCAAAACAAAGATCAATACCGTGCTGCTAGCTGGGAGTAACCTATAAAAACTTAACAGACTGCATAATAGCTACAATCATAACCAAGTCTAGGAACTGCTACCAGTGTCCTCCAATGTGTCAACGCGTGCTCCAGCCTCCTGGGCCTGGGTACGCATGATATGCTGAACAGCAAGATCATTTGCAGCCTGACGCTGCCACTCGTGGCGACGCACCTTAGTCTCTAATACTGTAACTCGTGCCTCTAATGCCCTGCAGTAAGCTTCAGACCTAGCAAGTCCTGACGGGTTGAATACTCTCTTGCTCATAAAGCAAGGTCTTCTCACCTCATACCTCAATCTCGCTCTCATAGCTGCATATCCTTCTGGCCATCATGATTTGTGACCTAGTTTAGTCAAAATTAGGTTAGCTACTTCATTATTATTTTTCATCTTTTAGAGTTTGTAGCAACTCTTTGTTTCATTCAATCAAAAGTTTTGATGTTTAATCTTTGGTGCCATTGATCGTGTGCTTCACAAATGGAAAGTGAACTTCTCATGACCTCATCTAGGGGGAGATTGTTAGGATCACATAAATGGACCCAAACAAAGAAGCTTCGGTCACTCGAAGTTACAAGACAAAAGTCTAGCTCGAAAGACTATGTTATTTAATGTTTATTATGTATAAGGGCCAAGATGTAAAAAGGCCAAATAGAAAGCCCTAAAAGGTAAATCCTTATTGGTATATATACACCTAGTTTAGTCAAAATTAGGTTAGCTTCTCCATTATTAATTTTCATTGTTTAAGGGTTTGTAGCCTCTCTTTGTTTCTTTCAATAAAAGTTCTTAATGTTTAATCTTTTGTGCCATTGATATTGTGCTTCACATATGGAATGATCTAGGGATCCTACAAATGCCCTTTATATCGGAAATTTTCTAAGCGATGGCACGCTTGTGTGACTTTGAAACCTTTAGAAGTCGGACATTCTCATCTTCTTTTAAGTTTTTAGCAATTATGAAGGGTAGTTTATTGGTACCCTCCAAAAATGCATACTCAAGATGAGAAGGTAAATACTTGATCTCAAGCTTCGGAGGATCATCAATAGAAGATTTAATCATTTTAAGTTCCTCAACATGAAGTTCTTTCGAAGGGAGAGGAGATGATGGATCATCGTTTAATAACTTCTCGAGTAGAAGAAGGTCTCCCTCCGGATCAAACTCGTCATCATCAATTCCCGATGGAATTGAATCATTAGTAAGACAAGCTTCGATTTCTTCCAAAATGAAGTCACCTTCCTCAAAAGGTGTAAGAGATGGGGAAGAAGTAGAATGGATAGGATCTAAAGACAGAGAGGGATTGCCACTCGTAGAACTATCCGAGAATCTGAGTACTTCTTGAGCATACTCCTCACAAGCTACGTCGAGGACATCGATTCGATTAATTGACACAGCATCATTGTAAGAGTATCTCGAAGTTTGACCAACTTTAAAGGTTATGGCTTTATCATCAACTCGGTGAGTTAATTATTCACCATAAATATCAATCAAAGCACGTGTCATCCTCAAAAAGGGTCTCCCGAGAATTAAGGGAACCCAAGGATCGACAACATAATCAACGACTACGAAGTCGGCCGAAAAATGGAACTTTCCTACTTTTACAAAGACATCTTTGGCAATACCGGATGGACTAGTAGTCGATCGGTCTGCAAGTTCA
>BQNB010033909.1:3647-51970 GCA_026074375.1 Tanacetum coccineum
TTAAGCTGTTTTACATCTTTGTTCAAAAAAGTTTTCAAAAAGAAAAGAAAAAGGGAAGAGGGGAAATTGTGGGTGAGCAAGACTTGAACCCACAGCCTCTACCCTCCTCACCCTTTTAACGTCTCAACTCAACACACTCACACTACTGCGCCCTTGGGACTTTTACGTCCAAGGATGCAAATAAATTCCTTTTAACCTTGTTTTTGAATTATTTAGTTATAAGCACTTCGTGTGCTTATTTGAGCTTTTCTGGCTTATCCGTTTAAGCCATTTCAAAAGTTTTATTTTTCATGCAATCCTTTTATAATAAGCTACTTTTAGTAATTTTCTTAGAATTTTTATAGTTAATTTTGTATTTTTAATCATTTATTTTTGTTAAAAACTTTAAAAATTCATAAAAAATAGAAAAATAATCATTTTTTTTAATAAAAGTTTCTTTTAATATTTAGAAGGCTTAGGATTTAGATTTGCTTTCGTAGGGTTAAAATTTAAGAAATTCATTTTTTAAAGAACGAGATTTGATTCCCGCTCTTGTTTTCTTCGTTTTTTTACTTTAAGCACCCTCGGTTTAGGATTTCCTTAGCTTTTTATTATAATATAGTCAATTAGGATTAGAAAAAAATAGAAAGAAATCATTTTACTTTAATTTTAGATAATTTAGGTTTTAATTGTCGCGTTACTTTAAATTCCGTTATCATTTTTGTGCTTAATTGTTTTCCTTGGAATGTTTTATGTGTTTTTAATTGTAGAAATAGATAATCAATTAAAAAATCTTTGAAAACAATTCAAATCATTGTCCAAATAAAAATGGAGTCTCAATTTCATAATTCTTGGGGTATAAACGACCCGGTGAACATTTACCGGTTAACGTGTGATATTTTTGTAAGATTTTCCTTATTACCTTTGTCCTTAAGGGTAGTTTTAGAATTTCTTTACTTTGGTATTATTACGTATATACAATTTGAGCTACATCATCGTTCGTAACTTGACTCATCATCATCGTCAATAGTTCCTTCCATGATAGCTTTGCTTCTTAATGCTTCTTCTTTCAGTTTTCCATCCTCCAAGGATTCGTACCATTCATAATCCTGATAATGGAGCGAGTTTCCAATTATGTAAGCTCCAGACAGGTTCCCTCTGTTACAGTATCCATCATTCCTCCAACTATATGTTGGCCATTCCGAACATCTGGTTTTATAATTGAAAGGTTTGCAACAATGTGTAACTGGTGTGGGTTCTTTCCATGCTCCATAATTCGTCCATGGTTTTTCGTGTACCCATGGCACATCATTATTCCATTCGTAAATCCAATCATCCTTAAATTCTTCATAAGTCTTGAATCCTTCAATGTCTTTATTAAAGAGATCAGGATCTATCTTTAGTAGGTAATGGAACTCTTTAAATTCTTCACACAGCGGTGTTTCATAATCGAACAGGTTTGTTTCGATTATAAAGATTTCACCGATTTCTTGGCCATCATCGTAATCAGTTTCCTTAAGATCGGATGCTTTATCATTCCTTGGCTTAATTTCATCACTTCCCAATTTCCAGTAGTCCCATAGAGCTCCTTTAATAAATATATCCATGGTCTTGTAGTTCACAAACTTTGAGGCCAACCAATTTTTGAACTTGGGATTAGCAGGGTCCCACTTAATTATGGGGTTGTTAACATTGCTAGTGCGAGAAGGCGGGTAGTATTTTCTAAAAAAAATTCCAATCAAATCAACCCAACTAGTAATTGATCCTTTAATTTCATCAAACCATCCCCATGCATCTCCTACCAATGAGATTGGGAAAACAACAACTCTAAGTTTATCTTGATTCACATTTGGTAAATCAATTGGGTAAACAATTTTTAGAAAGTATTCGATATGCTCGACCGCGTTTTCCCTATTAGTAACACTAAAGGCATTTTTGTGCAAATCATCAAGGAATTTTCCTTTAAGCTCATATGCCTTCTTTCCATTAACCGTAATGCTTGTAATCCCTGAATAGTAATTTGCTTGGTCATTAGTCATGATTTTTCTCGTTGTTGATTTTGCTTCTTTGTCTGCCATCTCTTCTTTAATCAACTAGCTCTGATATGACATGTCACAAAGGTAAAAATATCAGTAGGATTTGTTCTGAAGAAAGAATAAAAAAAATTAAGCACAAAATCATACACAAAAATTCAGCTTCTGTTTCAGATGATCGATACGCCATATTCAATAGAAGTGAATATGCCGTATTAATCTGATGAGAGAATACGCTGTATTGGATAGAAAGTTAGATACGTTGTATCGGTTTATCGACCAGAACAGTGTATTAGAGAAAGCAATTAAATACGCAAACAATTAAACACAAAAATATACAAGCAAATATACAGAATATACAGAATTATACACTAATCTAAATTACACTAATCCTAAGGGTTAGATCTAATCTAATCCTAAAAACTAAAATATCAAATAAAAATCAAGATTAATTCTCACTCCCTGGCAACAGCACCAAAAACTTGATTGTGTTGTTGTATGGTATTAAATTATGATTCAAGTTTTAAATTTATATTTTGCAGACTTAACCAAAAACAACACTTTAACGGGCAGTGTACCCGGTCGGTGGGAGTTTCGTGGTAAGTAAGGTGTCGATCACTAATATCGAGGAACACTTTCAATTTATCAATACTTTGGTTTTTCTAATCTAAGTTAGTATAATCTATGCTAAACCTATGTTAATCTTAAATCTAATGGATAAGGGGGGTGGGGTTTCAGTCTGAGAGACTGACACAGGTTTGGTAGTGACTAAAACCAATTCAAGACACTTTAACCCACACAAGCAAATTAACAGAAGATAAAAGAGCGGTCAAGCTAAATATAAGAAAACTGTATTAACCATTATTAATCCAATCAGAACATTGGTTTGTTTATTAGTGCAATTATTACTTATCTCGAGGCGGCATATCATTCTTAAGACTTAGGCGGGACTTCTTCCTATGACCTAGACACGTAGAATTCTGTCATAATTAAACGCATCCGCATAAAGCATCCTTATTTGCTGATTATAATCTATCTTAGGGATTAAGGCATTGGTGATCTTGTTAAACCCTAGCTCATAGAGATTTTACCCACTTACTGCTTAATGGCAATTCATACACTAGTAGTCCACTAACCAAGTCTTTACCAATTGATTAGAACATACTCGTTGATACGAAGGTCACCTTATGGTTCAACTAAGCTCACAATCTAAGGGTAAAGGTAGGTCGTTAATTGTGATCCTATTGGTCTAGATGTATAAATCATTATATGGAAAGCTATGCCGGTATCTAGATTACTTGGTTTGTATCACTAGATCTAGTTGAATGATAGGTCGCATACAAAAGCATGTAAACAAGTATGATGATAAACATAAACAAGCAATTCAATGATAAATTAATAAATCAAGATAAACAAACCGAACATTAAGATCTTTATAACAATGGCTAATACCCGAGGGTATTAGCCTTCAAACGTCGTAATTAATACAAAAGTAATGATTTAGCCAAGGTAAACTAACCGAGTTAACGAATGATACCAAAAACTGAATGATTATAAGAGTATAAGAAATTACACGTTGTCTTCTATGGAATTAATAGTGTTGCTCAACCTTTTCTACTCTTTTTCTCCTCTGAAAATTGACTTTTATGGCTTAGGTATCGAGAATATGATTTTGCACACTTAAAACTTGTTTTTGAGTTTTCTATTTATAAGGTTAGGAGTCGGTTCGATACGGCATATCTAAAGTGTTGGATATGGCGTATTGGGGGTTTCTTGGAGTAGGGACCACGTTTGATATCTTCTAGAATATTTTATTCCCATATAGCTTAAATACGGTGTATTGCCTTCTTCTGGATACGGCGTATTGGATCTTGTTCCTTCGTGGTCTTTGGTGAGTGCATGCACAAATACGTCGTATCTTCCTTGATGGATACGGCGTATTGGTTGTCAGAACAGTAATATTCAAAATATTTTTGTAAGCTCCAGAATGCGTGCCTTTTAGTTAACTTTCATCAAGTACTCCATAATTACTGCAATTCTTAAATATAAACGATTAAGTAACAATTCTTTGAAATAATTATAAAAAATGGATTAATTACATAGAATAAATGATGCTATAAAATAGACGTTATTTGATGTCATCAACTACCAAAACCCAAGGTTACACGGTAGTCAAAGGATATCCAACGAAATCATAATCTAACAGGAAACAAACATTATAACAATAGTAGATTCATGACTAGGCTAGCACTTAAAGTGCTTAGCCGCTCATAGCAACAAAAAAGCAAGAATTAATAAAGATAATGATGGATGGAAAACTCATAATTCTTACAGAAGTTGTTTATGAACGATTAAATACAAAAGTAAGTTAAGTGTGATCTCCCTTGGAATTATGGTGGAATTCTTTGAGCTATGGAGGCCTTGATCACCCCTTAGATCTATTGTGGAATGGTTGATGTTAAAGTGGCTGAATGAGGCCTCTATTTATAGATTTTGAATATGTTATGGCGTAACCTTTTAGAGGTTTACGCCGTAAACTGCTGACGTGCACTTTCCATCTTGCAGGCTTCAAGGATGTTACAGCGTATTCAAGTGTCCACGTTACGCCGTAATGCTGACTCAGATGACTCATCCTTCCATAATAATAATATTACGGCGTAAACCATATGTGTGGTTACGCCGTAATCTCGCTGGGTGACGCGTCTTGCCTTGAATATATTACGGCGTAGCACTATCGTAGGGGTTACGCCGTAAAGCCTCGTAAGAATCTGTGTTTTCTTCATTTTTACGTCCGTTTCCCATATTTCTTGTCACATACTTGCATTTTACCTAAAAATAACGAAACAACCGTAAAAGTATTGAATTCAAGTATTTATAAGACAATTTCAAGTATTTTTAGGAGAAAATTGACACTAAAAATTATCAAATATTTGATGTTATCAAGGGTTGTTAATAAGGATTCCTTTTCTTTGAGATATTTAGAAAGAGTCTGTTTAAGTGTATCAATCTCCGTTTAAAATGCAACAAACTTTGTATTCTTCAATCGAATCATGTCATCCAGTTGTGAATCAATAATGTAACAACTGTGCTTTGAGCAGGTTAGTCAAACCATTAGCATTGACTTGAGTTTCATTATGTGTTATGATAATTATGTGTTTATGTGATCGTATGTGAGTTTGGTTACTAATCAATGGAGCGGAAATCGTCTCCCTGTGATTGAAGTTATGGTTGTTTCATTTTGTTCACATTTTAGTGACTGTGAAAATGATGGTATAATTCCATGTGTGTACGTATTTATATGTATATGTATACGTATTTAGATAATAGGAATTCGCGAGAATAAGTTTAGAAATTTAGTTAGTAGATTTTAGTATTATTAAGTTAAGGAAATAAAGTATGAAATGAATTTTTTTGGTATTTAAAACTGGTTTTATTTAGAAGGATGTCTAAATAAATAAAGGTTTTTACAAAATAACAAAATTAAAGGGTTTTTGTGTAAATAGTAATAAATAAATAAATAAAAAAAAAAATAAAAAAAGTGTTGTTCGGCCAGTTTAAGAAGAAAAAAAAGAGAAAACCAATTTTAGTAAAAGTGGGATTCAAATTTGGTAATTATATAAACCTCCTTCTTTGGCACTAACATATACAAACCCAATCCCCATAATTTTTTTATATTCGGGTCGAACCAATAGCAAAGAATAAAAAAAGATTAATTTTTTATTCAAGATCAATTTGGTGAATTAGGGTTTCAAGAATTAAGGATCAATGTATGTTTAAAAACTCTAATTATTTTAACTTTCTTTTTAATTCATGTAACAATAAAGTGATGGATAAATTAAGGTTCATAAAAATCTGTAAATTTATAATGTTAAACCTAATTAGAAGTGTTTAGGGTTAGATTAGATACAATTTGATGTATTTAGTTAGAGTTAGAACGCGATAGAATTGAATTTAGGATTGAGCAGAATTTTGAGTCATCTTGTTCGAATGTTATCTCATGATTGGTAATGACATTTGTGATAATCTTATGTCTAATTGGATAAGATCAGAGAGTTAGTTGCCAAAAGTCAGCCCCGAAAGGTTTTGAGGTTGGGAAGTTAGTCAAATAATTTTCTCAAGAAAAGTTGTTAAAACAATAAATTCGGGTCTGATTTGGGTCTGATTTCGGGGAGTAAAACCCCTGCTTAAAAGGCAAATTTGGGTTAGCGAAAAATCTTGAGTCATATTTTAGGTGTCTATTAACTCCATTTCAAAGGGCTAACGCAAAAACATTTTCTAAGTATTTTTAAGGATGTCAAACTTTTTAATGTGCGTTCAGATCCGAATATGAGTACTTTATTAAGAAAGATGAATTTTTATAAAATAGTTTCAGATAGTATTATTTTTTCTAAAAATTCACAGTAGCTCACAACTCATTGTAGAGCTAGGGAATGTAAGGAGAACCATCAATTAGGTGTTTTGATATTTTATTTGTGGTCATAAAGTGACTACAAAATTCAGCCAGAAACTGTAAAAGTAGAAGTTAACGAGTAAGGTCATATAGGGTATGAAACTGAGTTAGGAGATGTATATGAAGGATCATAAACTTAGTGTTAGGTTTAGAGGTCCATCATGTTATTGTTACATTTGCTTGGGCATTTTCCTAACCGAGTGTAACTTGTGTTTTGTTATGATTAGATTGTGTGCAAGATCTTGTCAAGTAAGCTGAGCAACATGTGATTATCATATTCCCATTTTATATTTTTACTGGGATGAAAATGATGCAAAATATGTTTCGAAATGTTTTGATTCTTGAATTATCAGGGTCAAGTACACCATGGACTTTTTATGTAGCTATTAATTTTTATTGTGCATGTTGTATGATGTTGCATTGTTCTTCGCCTACTTTGTGGGCAAGAGGTTTCGCCTACTTTGTGTGGGTATGAACTTGTGCGGATACGGTACCAAGAGTCTGGGTTTGGGGATAGCATTTCTCTCAATGACTATTTTTATGATTTGGATCAGGGGACACATTCCGTCCCAATTGTGATTGCTTGTTTGGGACGATTGCATGTTAGCATGTATAATAGTCAGCTTAATTGTCCTGCCATGTTTTGTTTTTTATAATCACAGTAATTGAATTAAATTTTTTGTTGGTGTCGTAAAACCTATGACTCTCACCAATCATTGTGTTGACATTTTAAGCATCATTTTCAGGTGAGCGTTATGAAGGTGTTAAGGTTAATAAAAGTGGCTAGAGAGACCATTAAGATGGCATTGGAAGTTCTCATTTGATTTTGTTTCATAATTGTTTGCATAAATTCTTGAATGTTATTAGGTTTTATAGGGTTGTTAGACATTGTCTTTGTATTGATGAGACCCCTTTTTCATTAATACAAGATGTTGTTCTTTTGTTTTCGGTATTGTCATGACACATCATGTCTTTTATATTTAGTTATGCATGTAGTAATTCTCTGTTGTTGACACCATTGTGTTGTGATGATATCCATGATGTTACGCCTCGTGTTTCCGCCTTGGCGGGGTGTGACCAATAAACTTTTCACGACTACTTAAATCAACATTAAATCTTTGTTCAAGAATTTTGAATCGTTCCTTATATTTTTCAAGCTCAGCGGCTAAGGATTCATTAACAATCTTACTTTCATTATTTGCCTTATCCCAATTAGTTGCATGATTAGACATTTGTTCAAACATGGATAATATCATTGAATTTTGTTATGCAGAATTATTAGTATTTTGAACAATCGCATGTTGCGTTTCTTCTAGATATTGAGAATAAGAAATGATATTACTATCAATTGTTATCTCATAATCTGGATAATCGACAATAGGTAACTGTTCAAAATACTATAACTCTTGCACACCTTGATTCATCACATCATTATGAGAATTGTTAGAGTATGGTACCTCAAAAAGAACATCTGAATCACAAATTGAGAGATTAGCCCTAAGAACCTCTTTGGCAGAAGAGATATCATCACAATCGGAGTCATAAGCATCTAGATCATCAGTTTGGAAAGCTGCATTATGTGTGATTGTCTAAGCTACTTGACCATCTGTAACTCTAGGATCTGCTAGAAATGCTAACTGATCCTCATCCAGTTCTTTACCCTCAGCATGTGCTTGAACAAGCAAAACTTTCTCCTTAAACCGTGCTGCATCCTTTCGTCTCTTTGGCTGAGTACACTGTCTAGCCATGTGCCATTCACCTTGACAATTATAGCACTTGACAACCTTTGCTTGACCTGATGTATTTCCCCTTGAACCTGAAGCATTCCCCTGTGATCCTGAACTGACAACATTCTAACCTTGTCTTCCTTGAACTTGCTGAACAGTAACTCTACCATCTTGAACAGTGGCTTGATTCCTTAGGTTGGAAGAAGATCTGAGTTGATTGTTGGTGGAGGGATATCGTAATGAAAACACAGCTGACATAAATTCCATTTCTTTGTTCATACAAGCAATTGGGTCATCACCAGGAAGAAATGTTGGAACAACATGACCTAAGTCTGGTTGAGGAAACACAACTTGTGGTTGTTATGGAACTATCGGAGGTGGATATGCATTTTCAGAAACAGAAGGTTAAGTGTGGTTAAGAGTAGTTGGATATGTAGTTGGGTATTGTTGTAGATGATGAGGTGCTCTATAAGGATTTGACTATGGTGGAGGAGGGTACACATTTTAAGTAGTAGGTGAAAGTTGTTGTTGATACTGAAGAGTGGTGTACTGAGAATGATAGTTATTGATGTGAGACGGAGGTTGATGAAAGTTGGCAACTAAGGCAAGTGGGTCTGGAAATCTTTCACGCATAAAGCGAGCTTCATTAGCATGTACCTCGTGTTGTTGAAGATAAGCATAAAGTTGATCATAGTTCGACGTATGCAAATCTCTTGCTAACATAAGATCAGTTAAAAATTTACCCCACTCTGGTGGAAGACAGTTTAGAAATTTAATATTCACTTGAACCGGTTGCATTGTCATTTGAATGATGTTCATGTCATTGATAAGTAGAGAAAACCGCAAGTAATACTAATACAATTTTTCTCCTTTCACATAAGAGAACTTATCAAACTCGTCATACAACTTACACTCATGTTCTTGCTTTGACAATGATGTGCCTTGCATAAGTAGCTTAACTCTGTCCCATATGTCTTTGCCAACTTTATGATGATTGACGAGAACGTAGACATCTGGTGGAAGACCTTGAAGAACAATGTTGGTAGCCTTGAGATCACAATCAGCTTGAAGCTTTTCTTTGTCGGATAGTTCTTCATAAGTCTTGGGTCTAACAATGCCATTCTCTAGTTCAACATTAGGCCGACAAGAGGACCGTTTTCAATAGAGTTAAGTATTATCTATCCATGATCCTTACCTTGAATGTAGAGTTCCATATGACTTTTCCAAGACTCATATTGTGGTTTGTCAAGCATAGGGGGACGGTTGTCAGCACCGACAACAATCATAAATTCAGTAAGGTAGACATTTTGAAGTGATTGTAGTAAGATAAGAACTTGATCGAATAGTGATAAAGGAGGAATGTGTTAAAGAGTTGTTGTTGAAGGTGATTAAGGTTATTATTCCATGGGATTTAACAAATCTTAAACTAAAACCGAGAAAATACCAAGTTATTTCGCGGGATTTTATAAAGTAAGACAAACCGTAGAAAAAATTCTTTTTCTGATCAGTGTAATATTTCGCACGAAATATGACAATGTAATGTTTCGCACGGTTTAGGTAAATTGTAATGTTTCGCGCGGTTTATGTAAATTGGACAGAGTTTTGTTTTGTTCAATTACGTATTTCGCACGGTTTATTACACAACCTGTTTCGCACACCTATTACACGACATAAATCGCACACATGTTCCCAAACATATTTCTCACAACATATTTTGCACAACTTAGAAAAAATTAAGCAGAGTTTTGTTTCGCAAGAACACGTATTTCGCAAGAAACAAACACCTATAATAAATCGCACGATTTACTTATTTCGCACGCTTACATAAATCGCACAACCTGCATAAATTGAACACTTACATAAATCCCACAAAACGTATTTCGCACCCTTCAACCCAACGTATTTCGCACGCTTCAAACGAACGCAAAAAATTACGTAAAAATTTTTGACGTTTTACCTTGATTTTTCTCGAACAACTAAGTATCTTAGGCCTAGATCTTGCTTAAAAACATGAACTTTAAGAGTTTTAAACACAAAAATCTGGGTTTTGATTTTTAACGCGCGAAACAAGAAAAAACGACTAAAAATTTTGATTTTAGCAAGATAAAAATGCACACAAACTCACGATATCATCCCATGGAGACTGATACAAATTGTAGGATATCAAACATACAATCATGGATGACTAAATGAGAATGAAATTCTAGAGAGAGAAATAGTGGGTTAGAACACTTAGTGAGAGAAAGAAATATGTATATTGAAAATGAACCAACCACCCTCTCTAAGACATGAAGAGGGTATTTATACCCTTACATTGGTCGGTTAACATAAGGGATATTCTTATGTTGACCCGGTTAGCTTAGCTAGTTTCCAAATATTATACTACGAGCTACTTAACAATATATTGGAAGTGACCGAGACTTTTTCGTATTCCTAACATCTTCCATCCTTTTTCCTTTGTGTTGGGACAAGCTTGTACTACCTCCCTCCCTTCAGCCAGATGCAGATCACCGACCTTGAGATTTGAAATGACTTCAGTTGACCCATCTTCCCTATATATTTTCAATGTGATAGGGCCATTTGTTGTGAGAACATCATAGTTTGTGATCTTTGAGCTTTTTCTTCTTTTTAGCACTTTGTTACATTATTTATCATACATCAACTTCTTGTTATAGTACCGTGTCATTACATCAATGCCCAATAGATCCACCAGTTCACTCTTTACCTTTTCTACTTCTTGTTTGGCCAACTTAGCTTTGAGAGTTTCTTTAATCCTCTTTTGTTCATTAATCTTCTCAGGTAAGGCGAATTTATTCACCACCTTCTGTGAAAAAACTAAACTTCTTCAACTTCTTTTGCTTAGAGGATTTAGTTGTAGTCTTAGCTGGATTGGTATGATAATCTTTAGAATCACTTTCAGTCACTTTATCTTCAGCATCTTTAGAAGACATAACTTCTTTGCCTTTGCTCTTTAGAAGAGGAGATTGAAATATAGTTGGTGGAGTTGTAGTTGTTGATGTTGGTTTAGGTTTGTATTATCAATATCTTTTGTAGCTTTATTTGTTTCTTCTCCCCTCAGCAGGTGATGTACTTGCGTAGGAACACCCTTGTCTGTAGCTTTGGATGATGCATTTTCCATAATAGTGGCAAATTTGTTCAAGGTATTAGTGACCTTGTGTAAAATACTTGGAAGTGTATACAAAGTCTTGAGCTTTTCTTGAACTAAAGAGATTTGGCTTGGTAAACCAAGAAATTCTACTAGAAGTTCCTATTGAAAGGTCTTTAGTTCAGCAACCTGGGAGATAAGACTAGAGATAGTAGAAGTGAAAGTCTCCAGTTTCTTTAAGGTCTCTTTTAAGTCCCAAGTAGCTAAATTTCCATGTCTCAAACATGCTTCTTTAGCTCTTTAACTTCTCCAAATAATTTAGTGATTTTGGAGGGGAGTTCTTTCAGTTTAGTGGGTAAGCAGCTGGCAAAGTCATGTGAGGCTAAGAGTTTGGATAGTTCAGGTTTCAAAGAAGTTACCAGAAGTTCAGTAAGCTGGTTGATATCTGGATATGAAGGCCTAGCTTTAAGGGAAACAACTTCTACTTCAACCTTTGCTTTTTGTTACTCCAGCTCGTCCTTCAGAGACTGAAGTAAGTGAACCTGAGCCATCAACTCTTGAATTTAAACTAATTTAGGAGATGGAGGATGTGGAATTAAAGTGTCTTCAGGTCCATCATGAGAGGTGGTATGAGTGTCTTCATATCTTTTAGTTTCCTCCTTTTCACTCATCTAAAACAATGATGGGCTCATCTTGTAGGGAGTCAGGAGTCAAGAAAGCTAATCTTGTGTCTTGCATAAGATTTGATAGATCTTCTAGCTTTATTTTCTTTGAAATTTCATCAGATCTTGACTCCTTATTAGTACCTAAGTCAGTGTGGGCAGTATTCAACCCATCTCTAGCAGATTTGGTTTGATCTACAAGAACATTTGGATTAGTCCCTGCAAATATATGATCAAGTGAATAGTTTTAGGTTCCTTCATCCATACCTTGTTGTTCAGATATGAAGTCATTAGGATCAGATATTCCAGGATCAGCTTTAGCTGTGGAATCTGCTAAAGTATCACATCCTGATGCAGACTCAGAATGAAAATGAAAGAAGCTGAATAAACAGGTTTAATTATAATAAATGCTGACATACTACTACTGAGTTGAGGGTGGGCTCCTTTTTTAATGGTGGCCCCTAAAGATGTTGGGCCACCAGCTGCTTTTTGTGCCTCTTTATGCATTTCACCAACCACTAGTATGGAAGGTAAAGGATGGTTTGGGCTTTTGTCCTTGGCCAAACTGGATCAAGTTTCTTTATCTGATTGGCCAGTTTTGGATTTAGATACCCCAGTCTTGTACTCAGATGTATGTTTTGAAGATTATTTTCTTATGAGTCCACTTCTAGCTCTAAGCTATTTGCCTTGGGGAACCTTCATCTTTGTTTTTGAGGAGGTTGTTGGAGCTTGGGATTCCACAGGCACATCTATACTGCAGATGGCCTTCATGTGGTCAGTGAAGGGAGGTCTTTTAGGTTGGTTTGCCTTCAGTGCCTAGTTTTGAGCATTGAAGACTTGAGTGGGATTGATAGTGAGGTCTTCATGATTATACTCAGGCATCATGTACTCTAAAAGGAGTGATATAAACCTAGGGTAGGGAATGTTTAGGGTTTGTTTTCAACATGTGTGCTAAACTTTGTATTTAATGAAATTTAACACATCATACCTCTGACACCTAGAACAGTGAACAGCCGTCTATTGAACTGTAAAAGTAGGTGAGAGAAATATGGTGAGGTCATTCTAACATTTGGATATCCTCTTTTAATATATTTAAATTAAAAAACTTCTTTAGGAAGGAAATTATTTAGATAAAATTATATTAATTTCGAAAACCTCTTTTTTTAAACTGACCTTGTGATTGGTGTTTAAAAAGCTGAACTAGGTTCAGGTTTGGTGTCATGTTATGCTAAATTGATTATTGTGATCTTTATCAACACCAGTGCTCTAGTGAAGGCGGCAAAATCATAAATGCTCATGCAAATCCATGAATGAGACATATGTGATTACTCAGTTATTTCACTCGAGAGAGCTGAAGAGTTAGATCAAAACTATTTTTTTTAAACTGAACTAAAGAAAGCACTTCTGCCAGTTCTTGATGTGACCAATACCATTGCTTTAGCGAAGGAGACAAAATCATACGTGCTCATGCAAATCCATGAATGAGACATGTGTGATTGCTTAGTTACTTCACTTAAGCAAGCTAAAGGTTATATGCAAGATCTGAACTGACATTTTAACATATGAAAGTTTGTTCAGTTTAGTATGAAAGCACTGAACCTTCAGTTTTCTTCAGTCAGTTCTGAAGGTTCATGTTTTGAATCAATGTTTAACATACCTAGTTTAACAATCAATCTTTTGAAAGTTGGCTCATTTGGAGGCTTGGTTAAGATATCAACAATTTGATATTGAGTAGGAATGAAATGTAATTCAATGTCTCTTTGAGAATATGATCTCTGATAAAATGATATCTGATATCAATATGCTTTGTTCTTGAGTGCAAAACTAGATTATTTTAAATTGCAATAGCACTTGTGTTATCAAAAAATATGGGTACCTTTTTATATATAATGTCATAGTCAGTGAGTTAACTCTTCATCCATAGTATGTTGCCACAACATCTAGCAGCAGCTACATATTCAGCTTCAGCTGGAGACATAGCCACAAATTGTTGCTTTTTAGCACTCTAGCAGACAAGTTTGCCTCCTAGCAACTGACAGGCACCTGAAGTGCTTTTTCTGTCCATGTTGCATCCAACATAGTCAGAGTCTGAGTATCATTTTAGGTCAAAACCTGAACACTTTGGATACCAAAGACCAAGACTAGGAGTACCTTTTAGGTACCTAAAGATTCTCTTAACAACAATAAGGTGGGATTCCTTAGGATTTGCTTGATATCTTGCACAAAGACAAGTTGAGAATTGAATGTCAGGTCTACTTGAAGTTAGGTACATTAGTGATCCAATCATACCTCTATACTGAGTCTCATTTACAGCTTTGCCATTGAGATCAGGTACTAACTTGTTAGGGGGTACCATTGGAGTTTTCACTGATGAACCATTTATGTCATACTTTTTCAGCTGATCCTTAACATATTTTTCATAGTTGATTGAAATGCATCTTTCAGATTGTTTAATCTGAAATACAAGGAAATAGGCGAGGACACCCATAATGCTTATTTTGTATCTTTGAGTCATTAGTTTAGCAAACTGTTTGCATAATTTTGTGCTGGTGGACCTAAAGATAATGTCATCAACATAGATTTGCACCAAAATCACATCAGTTTAAGTTTTGTAGACAAACAGAGTGTTATCTATCTTACCTCTTACAAAATTATGTTCAGAGAGATGGGTTGAGAGAGTTTCATACCATGCTCTTGGAGCTTGTTTAAGTCCATAAAGGGCTTTGTTCAATTTGCATACATGGTTGGGGAACTCACTGCTCTCAAAACCTCAAGGTTGTTTGACATAAACTTCTTTTAGTTTACCATTAAGGAATACACTTTTGACATCCATTTGATAAACTATGAAGTTCATGTAAGTGGAAAAGGCAAGAAAGATCCTAATTGTTTTAGGTCTTGTAACAGGAGCAAAGGTTTCATCATAGTCTATGCCTTCTTGTTGATTGTAGCCTTAATCTACAAGTTTTTCCTTGTTTTTTATGACAATTCTATTTTTATCTTTTTTGTTCCTGAATACCCATTTTGAGCCAATTATGGTTATACCATAAGGTGCAGAACTAATGTTCATACTTTATTTCTAGAAAATTGGTTTAGTTCATCTTGCATGGCATCAACCCATCCAAGATGATGTAGTACTTCAGAGACCTTTTTAGGTTCTTCTTTAGAGAGAAAATCTACAAAGAGACATTTATAAGCTGAAGCTCCTGGATCGAGTGAGCATTCCAGCTCCTAGATCACCTATGATATTGACTAGCTCGATGTGTTTTTCCTGAAACCATCTGTCTTGAGGAGCTGGAGAGGTCATAGATGGAATATATAAAGAAGGATTAGGAATTGGAATTGTATCCTGTACTGAAGTATCCTCTACATTTGGAGATGATAAGTGTTTAGAGATCTGAATATCTTCAGTGGTTGGGAAATTATCAATGATGTATTCATCATTTGTGTGATCTGAATGTTCAGACTCATCATCATTTAAGATTTCATCAGTTTGAGCAGATTGATCATTTTGATCATTGAGATCATTTTGATCAGCTTGACCATTTTGGTCAAATGAAACTTCAGTTTCAAGAACAACTGGATCAAGACTTTTATAGGGTTCTGTGAAGGATACTTCATTGCTGTTTGTTTGATACCTTTGAGAAGGCTCATAAGGATGAAGATATTCATCAGGTGGATATCTTTCAGATTTAGCAATGTAAATGTTGTCATCTAAAAGTTTTGTGAATTTGATAGCATCAGGGATTTCATCAAATGTGATGTGATAGGTTTCTTCAGTTTTTTGTCTTCTTATGTTGAAGACTCTGAAGGATTTGGAAACATGTGAGTATCCAAGGAAGTAACCATCGTCAGCTTTTTCATCAAACTTTCCAAAATGATCTTTATGGTTATGGATGAAAACAGGACATCCAAAAACATGAAGAAAGTCGATGTTTGTGATTCTCTTACAAAATATTTCATAAGGAGTTTTGAGAATTCTTTTGACAATTGTGGATCTATTTTGAGTGTAGCATGCAGTGGCTATAGCTTCATTCCAGTATTTTTTTGAAAAGACAGATCCTGGAAGCATTGTTCTTGCAGCTTCTATGAGGGTTCTATTTTTTCTTTCAACAATACCATTTTGTTTAGGTGTGTAGGGAGAAGGAAATTTTGAGAAATCCCTTTTTCATCACAGAAGTTGATAAGGATGCTATTTCTGAATTCAGTACCATTGTCAGTTTTAAGTTGTTTGACTTTGATGTCATTTTGATTTTTAACTATTTTGATGAAAGACATGATGGTTTCGCGTGCTTGACTTTTCTTCTTTAAGAAGTATACCCAGGTGTACCTTGAGTACTCATCAACAATGACAAGGGTATACTTTTCATGGTTAATAGACTTAGGAGTTACAGGTCTAAATAAATCCATGTGAAGAAGATGAAGACATTTCTTGATAGAAAATGTCTGTTTTGTTTTGAAGCTGGCCCTATGATGCTTTCCTTTTTCACATGATGAACATGGATTGTCCTTTAAGTAGACAAATGAGGGAAGACCAATAACAAGATTTTGTTTTGCCAGATTTTTGATTGTTTTGAAGTTTAAATGAGTAAGTCTTTTATGCCAAAGACAGCTGAGATTGTCAGAGGCTTTGGCAAAGAAGCAGGATTCTTAAGTAGAGGATGTCATGTCAAGAACATATACATCTCTTACTCTTGGATTAATCATTACAACTTCTTTGTTGGAGTTAAAGATATTTTCTATTTTCTCATCAAACTGAACAATATATTTAGCATCACAGAGTTGACTGATACTAATTAAATTGTACTTAAGACCATTTAAAAATGCTACTTTTGTGAAAACTATACCATTACATTTGATAGAGCCATAACCTTCAGTTGTGCATGTAGAGTCATATCCAAACACCACCTTAGGTCCTGGCTGTTCCATATATTTGTGCAGGTAACTCTTGACACTAGTCATATGCCTTGAGTATCTACTATCCATGTACCAGATGGGATTCCTGATGTCACACTACACAAATACGTTTATAATGGTTAGTTTTTCTTAGAAACCCACCTTTTAGTGGGAGTCTTAGATCTGTTAGCATTTGATGATTCATCCTTAGTTGATTTTAGACCTTCAGCCTTTTTAGCTTGAAGTGCTTCACCTCTTCTGAACCGCTCAATGTCATTGTGATTAGTTGTGGTATGAACTGTGCTACCACATGTTTCATAACTTTTCATGACATGCTAAGGGTTTCTGGGCTTGATTCCTCTTCTTAAAGAAATGATCCTGTTATAACCATGTGTTTCATGATAATAACTTCCACATATATTACATATGGGGTGATTTACACAATCATGAGATAGACGATCGTTGAACCCACAGTGTATGCATGGAGGGAAGAAGAGTTTTGATGGTCTTGAGGTTCTAGATCTTGAAGAAGATCCACCCTGATTTTTGAGATGCTTAGACATGTTCATGGTGGACATGTATTCAGCATGATCACAAGTTCTGTGATCAGTTCTCTCACACTTTTTACAAAACAAAACTTTATAACAATTCTCAAAGAGATGATTGTTTAAGCCATAAAGATCATAACCCTTTTTAAATTGTGTTTTGTATTTGTTTTGAAGTGCGTTTTGTGGAACCTGTTGAGGTTGGTTATTTTTGGAGTAAGATGACTGATTCTTGCTGATTTGTAATTTTAGGTCGTTAAGTTCTTTCATTACAATAGCCAAAGGAAGATCATCTTTAATTTTCACACTCTTTAATTTACCAGCAGGAGTTGAGTTAACTTTTGAAGCTGAAGTGCTTTTGTTACCCCTAGCAGGAGTTGAGGATGGTTCATTTATTATGACACCTTTTAAAGTTTCAGCTTTGAATATGGATTTTGACCTTAAAAGTGATTTGATAGTATTTGGTCCAAAAACAGGTTCAGCACCATCCAACTTTTTCAGTGGAGGAAGAGGGGTGCTACAGATTGAAGATTCATCCGCTGAATCATAATCAGTCGCTAAAGAGTCAGTGACAGCGACTGGAGGACCAGTTGTGTTTCTTTGTGACTCTGTTGGGAGCATCCTACCAGTATAATGATTTGGCAAAATAAAACCTTCTGCTTCAGATAACCAGGGTCTTTCAACACTAGGTATGGACACTTTTGTGTCATCAGCTGAAGATATACAAAGACTAGGTCTTTTTGCCTAGAACTAGAGGGATCTTCAGTGAGTTGATCAACTCCCAGAATTCTCTTCTTTTGAGTGGGAATTTGTTCACTGATACACTGGTTTACTTTATTAGAACTGTTAAGCTATGTTTTAGTAATTGTTGTTAGCTCTTTCAATTATTTTCTTAAGTTTTGATTCTCTTTGAGAATCTCAGTGTTTACATGCCGCATGGTAAGAAAATCAAATTTTGCTTGTTTTAATACTAAAAGCTATTCTTTGCATGTATTCAGTTCTTAAACACGATCTTAATGTTTTGACAAAAGATTATTTCTTTGTTCTTTAACATAATTTAGATCAATACACAGATAGTCTAGATAATTCTTCCTATCATCATTATCTTCCATTTCAAGAAGAGTGTGTACCTTTCTCATGGAGATCTTTACCCATTCACCATTCCTGGCACCTTCTTTGCTAACAACATCATTATCTTTAGCTAGTGCCATGAGTACTTTTACTTCAACCATATCATTGTCATCTAATAACACTTCTTCTTCATCCCATTCATAGGCTTTAGTGATGAGACATTTGTTATTACATTGAGGCTTTGGAAGCTAAAGCACTTAAACTCAGGAAAGCTAGTTTAGCCTTGACTTTGTTGTATTTGGCTTCAAAGTCCTTGGTAGCCTTAGATCTGGTTTGTGTTGAGAGGAACTGAGAATTTTTCGTTGAAAGGATGACTGATATGAAGGAATTGACGTTTTTGACCAACAGTCTCTTGCAAAATAACCCTTCTTTCCACATTTGTAGCATTCAGTTTGGTCAGTTTCTTTTGCATTGTTGAACCTTTGAGTACCCTTTTTAAAGAACCTTTTAGACTTGGCTAAAAGAGCTCTTGCTTGATATTCTTCATCTAGGTCATTCAAGTACTCTTGACTGCTTCTTGTATCCTCTCCATCATCTGGACTATCTTGAAAGTCCTGGGCAACAAAGTTAGAGAAGAAGGCAGTTGACAGAGGTGTTGCAGAGACAAGAGATTTCTCCTTTTCAATCTCATAAATACTGTCTATTAGGTTTTCTTCATATTTGAGTTTACCAAATAGAGAAGCAAGCTCAAAATATTTCATATAATTTGTGTTTTTGAGACTTTGGAAGAAACTTAGCCACTTCTTTGGTAACCCATTTATAAAACCAGTATTTATTTCAAACTTTAAAAGTTTGATGCCATCATTTACTAACTTATTTATCAAAGATTTGTATCTGGTGAAAGTTTGTGTTAATGTTTTACCTTCTTTGAATTTGAAGGTGTTGTAACAAAATTGTAGGTCCATGACCCTATCTTCTTTAACATTAGAGGGGCCCTCATGATATAATATCAGGTCATTCTATGTTGATTTAGGTGTTAAATAGTTTATGATATAATTTATTTGGTCATCTGGAAGGACAGACATGATGAGACTTTTGAGTCACTGATCTAAGTTAGCAGCTTTTCTTTCATCAGGGGTCCATTGTCCTTCAGGCTTCATTTGACCATCTACCATGAGGATAAAAGGACCATTTTCAATAATGGTTTTAAATTGAGGTTCAATACCCATTATATGGCACATGAATCACTTTTTCCAGTTGCTAAAATTTTCCACCTCTAGTAAAGGAGCAGCATTTCACTGGCCACCCCTATATTCAAGAGTCTATGGTACTTCTGCTACCATTTTTAATGAATTTTGATTTTAAAAATCTTTTGAGCAGTTATGTGAAAACTTTGAAGGGTTTTATAAATCAAACTACTCTGATACCACTTGTTGGTCTCCGTGAATGTGATATAAGGTTTATCAAGTTAAACTAATCACATTCCATGGCAACAAAGTGAGTTTTAAACAGATGTATATAAATAATATAAAGAACAAGTTTAAAACACAGAGAAGTAACTTTTCAATGTATAGGTTCTCTTATTAGAATTAAATAAATAATCTATGACACACATTGCTTGCGGAATAGCAAGGTAGTTGAATGACAATTAGGGTGTTATCTCATTCGAACTTAATCTCTAACCAACATTATGAGAGTAAGAAAACAAACAACTTCCCTAGAACTGAAGCTTCAGCTTTAGCAGTTTTGTTCTGTTTGTTTGAGAGATAAATAAACTATTCAATGTGTTTCACATTAATTGGAAGAGATGTCATTTATTCTCAATATCCCTTTCCTTTTATAGGCAAAGGAATTTGGGTTTACAAGTTAACCTAGTACGCGTGCCATGCATCTAATAGGCGGTTGAGATACCATTTAATGCAGATGTGCTCTAAGGTACCAGGTACAGTCCTTTAAGGAAAGTTGTTGTACTTCTATACCAACTTTTAGAAGTATCTATTTCCAAGGAGATTACTTTATGTCTTTTGACATAAAGCAATATTTTTCCCGCCTTGTAAACCTTCTAGAAGTGAAACCTTTTGTTTCAATCTTCTATTAAGGAGATAGACATCGTTCAACTTGGAATTGTCAACCAAGCTGAACTGAAGCTCTTGTTAAGGTCTTGTCTTCAGTTTCTGAACTGCCACATAAATTGAAGTGAAGATGATCTTGATCTTCTAAGTACCTGAAGAACTGGAGCTTAACTTTCTTCAGTGACTTAAGCTGAACATTCTTCAGCTTGATTTATACTTAGGGGATTTTATGTTTAAATCTACTAAAAGACTGAAAGGCTAAGGAACTGATCCCAACAATATTGATTTTATAATTTTTACAATAACACTTAGTTTTTTCAATTGCTTTAGATCCTGAAAATTTGTTTCTTCTTTTTTTTTAAAATGTTTTAACCCAACAAAAAGGGCTCTTTCATGAAATTTAGTATCTAAATCCCTTAAATATTCCTCACTAGTTCTCTCATCAACCTCATCATCAGAATTCTCTTGGAAATCCTGAACAATATTGTTAGAGAAAAAGGTAGGCCATATGGGTGTAGTTATGAGGGCCTTTTTGGATTTAAGGAATCTCTTTGAGATTAGGTTGTCTTCATAGACGAACCTCTTATATTTATCAGCAAGGTCTAGAGTTTGAATATGATTGCGTTTCTCAACCCTTGTGAGAAGCTTAGCCATTTCTCAGGGAGACTGTTTACAAAACTAACATTGATTTTATGTTTAGACAGTTTTACACCATCAATTGAAAGCTCATTGAGAAAATTCTTATATCGGGTATAGATCTAAGAGAGACTTTATGAGGTTTTGGCTCTAAAAATATTATACTTAAGTTTAGATCAATGATCCTATTTTTCTTGGTATTTAAGGGACCTTCAAAGCAATGAACCAAGTCAGTCTAAGTATCTCTAGCTGTCTCACAGCTGATGACTGACTCAATTATATCATCTGGTATACATGTATAATGATGCTTTTAAGGCGCTGGTCTTGATTGACCACCCTCCTCTCATCATTCGACCACTGTTATACACGTTTAATTGCACCTTTAGTGGAATTAGGTTAGAAAGGACCATCCTTAATGCTTGTAATGTAGTAGGGGTTCCATTCCAGTCAAGTAGCAAAACATGCGCTTGTTCCACTTATTGAATTTACCAACTTCTTGTCGGTGAGCAATAGCTGAATAACTACCTCCTTTTTTATCAACAAGTTGGGGTTCATTACTTTCTGTTAATACAAATAAACCGTAAAAACGGTTATTTATATTTTACGATCTTTCTTTGTTTTGATTATGACAAAACATAAACCTATCAAATGTAATCAATAAAACTCACAAGTTCTAAACCAATAGTTTTCTAACTCCTCCAACATACTTCTCTCTCATAATAATCAATTTCACACAAACACATTTTTAGAATAAAAATATATATTTTCCATATTTAGCCACTTTATTAAATAAACTTTATAAAAATCTTCAAATATTTTACAACTATAAATAGATTTTTTCTCTTACCAAATCTAACCATAATCTAGCAAGATTACCCATGATCTTCTAAGATTTTGCAAAATAAAATTCGGATTTGGTACTGTAGGCTGGTTCCATTGATTTTGGATGTCGGTTCTATTCGTCAACATAACCGACAGAACCGGGCTATAGTATCTTTCATGCCTGTAAATACCAACTCATCTCACTTGGTTTAGTCATGGTTTTTCACATAGTTTTTCACTCTAATATTCAACTAACAACTGATCTTTCATCATGGTTCTTTCTTTTTTAGTGTTTTTGTAGATCTCTTATTAGAATATGTTCTACCATCATATGCACTTTGAAGATCATGCACCTTAGTTTACTTTGATCAAGGATCTCTCATCACTCATGGATCAAGCCACTGATCTCAAGATATTACTTCTCATTTATTGTAATCAAATAGATCCAAGTCATTTCACTAAGTGTTGTATAGAAAGTTTGGTGTAACTTGTGAATTGTGTAAATGTTTGGTACCTAGTAGAGGGAAAACACAATGATATATTGTGTTCCATATTGTTGGAACATGATACCTAGGTTAGTATCATTAAAAGGTGTGAGTATATGTAGGGAATGGTTCTTCTTTGTAGAATCCGGTGTTTAGCTTAGCACCGAATAAACAGGTAAGCAACGTTGTGAGGCTTCTCAGCCACTTGAAGGAGTTTTGGTGACTAGTGTATTCGAACTCTCGAGTAGGTGACTCGGGGAGTAGAGTAGGGCAAGGTAGGTGACCTTGTAGCCGAACCACTATAAATAATTTATCACATATCCTTTACTATTTACTCCTCATTATTTATCACATCCTTAGTACTCATATAAATTAATTCGTTGATCTAAAAAAATAAGGGGAATTTAATTAGAAAACTATTCACCCCTCTCCCATTCTAGTTTTCTACAATTGGTATCAAGAGCAGGTTACTAAAGCTTTTAAAATAAAATGTATTTTAAAAAGCTTTTCAAAATGATCCTTTCGAAAATTAGAAGCTATTTCCATTAGATCTATTACTCTTCTTAAAAGCTTTTTGAAGGTACATGGAATCCTTGTGAATCAAAATCACTAAATTAGGCTGGCCCAATAAGCCGGTTCAACCGGTTCCATTTGTCGACAGCACTGGCTAAGGTAAAACAACAAAACCGGCGAACTGATCAACTTTATTTGTTTGATATCTCTTATTTTGGGCTAAGTTACATTCTTACTATAAAACCAATTGGGCCTCAAAATCAAACTATTCATCTTAAATTTTTCTTGGGGCAAAACTAAAACTTAAATTTCCAAAAAAAAATGTTAAAATTAATTTGGGTTCAAATATACTATCTTTATCCTAAGAACAAATTAAATAAACCTTTCAAAATTCTATATGTATTTTAACCTAAGAGATGTAGTAAATATTTTCTCTCTGAGAACTTCAATCATTAACAAGGTACACGATTTCTTTCTTCCTAATTATTCTTCATGATAATGTGTCGTGAATGGTGTGCATTTAACATTACATATATTCTTTACAAAAAAAAATCCGGGTATAGCATACTCTTGCATTCTGTATTTCAAATACGTGTCTCATCTAAAATTACGATGTCTCGACACAAAATTTCGGGTATTAAATCCATTTATTCAAAATTCAAAACCTCCTTCACACCTTCCCATACAAACCCCAACGGCTCATCCTCTCAAATATAAAAATCACACACCACTATCCTCCTTCATCTATCCTTTTATTTCAAAAATCAAACTCTCCTTCATTTCACTCTCTCACAAATTGTCACCGGTTAACTCATGGAAGCACTCTTGGAAATCCTAAGCACCGTCCTGATCATCATTATCATGTCTCTCCTGATGCTCGTATATCCTGTGATCAAGTTCTCGCATGGAGACGTGTTCTTCATTTTAGCTTTCTATATTACTATTGTATTTCCCATTCTATGTATTGCATTGTACATTGAATCTAAATATATATAATCTTTACTTACATTGTGCATTTGTTTCATTTTGCATTTTCTTTATCCGCGTGTCGAGCTAAAGATTAATATGTATATATATATATATATATATATATATATATATATATAATCTTTACTTACATTGTGAATTTGTTTCATTTTGCATTTTCTTTATCCGCGTGTCAAGCTAAAGATTAATATGTATATGTAAATATAATATATATATATATATATATATATATATATATATATATATATATATATAGTCGTTAATAACCCTCTCTCCCGCGTTTCAAAAAAAAAATCCCTTTCTATAAAACAAAAAATAAATAGATTTCCTAATAATCATATATTTTTAAAATAAACCCTCGCCGGTGCCATTGGAAATCCAAGCCGGCTCTGTTGTAAGAACAGCACCGGCAAAACCGGCGAACTAACAGAACAAAACGTCTTGTTTCCTCTTTATCATCTCACTGTTTAAAAAAACACTTCCCAAAAACCGCCATTGTCAACCTAAAAACCATATCCAACAATCTATCAAACTCTTTGCCTTTCAACTCATTGGATTCATCCCATTGTAAGTTCTAATTATATATGTAATTTTTTTTCTTAATCAAACTTTAACCTAATTTTTTTTGGGATACATTTGTATTGATCTTTAAAACAATTGTCTTACATCTAGGATAACACGAGTTAGGAATTGCATCTTGCTCCTCGATAAGAATTCGATTCATGCACATTGTTCTATCAAAAAAAAGGGAAAAAGGGTTAAACTAATTAAATTGTTAATAATAACCATAAAAACTAATTAACCCATAATTATCACTAAAAATTTATTTTTAGAAACTTTGGTTGTTTAGAAATAAATGTACTTTCGCTTAGTTTTCTTGTTATATTTTTAGGTGCATCATGCCGAAATCTATCCACGTTGATCATCACGACACCGCTCACTACATTCTCATGTACCATCGAACCGAAGGATTTACCGGTCATGAAAGAGAGGTCTACAAATCTCTTGTGTCTCATCTCTTTCATGAGGGTCGTGTCATCCAACCCGACTTTCTCAGAAATGAACCAAATCTTCGTAACACCTTTGCAGCAGTCGGTTTTGATTGTCTCCTCGATCTTGACGAACAAATTTGCCCCATCTTTGTTCTACAATTCTACAAATAGTGTCTGTATCATTCGTAACCTCAACGGAACTATTTCCATTGCTTTCGTCATCGACAATGTCGAAACCACTCTCACTCTTGAGAACTTTGCTCAGATTCTCAAAATTTTAGGTGAAGGTGTGTGTGTATATTCTTCCGAGTGGCCTATATCATCCATCATTAGATATAGTGGTCCTCATCCAAACATTTACCCTCCTCCTCACGAAGAACCGACCTTAATTCGTGATGCCCTATTTCATACAAGAACCGAACCCAAATACCGTACAATAAAAGGTGACAAAACCATCCTCGATCCATTCTAAATAATTAACACCGAATTGAAGGAAGTGTTCAAAAAATGGGAACTCATTCTTAGTGAAAATGTCATAAGCCTCACCGGACACAAAGATCATCCAAACGCAAGCTTGTGCTATATGCTCTATTGTCTCT
This sequence comes from Tanacetum coccineum, assembly GCA_026074375.1. Lineage (NCBI taxonomy): Eukaryota > Viridiplantae > Streptophyta > Magnoliopsida > Asterales > Asteraceae > Tanacetum > Tanacetum coccineum. Next base: position 29,220 of record BQNB010033909.1, read on the forward strand.
CTATTGGAAAACCCTTCAATCTTGCCTATTACATCGCCCATCGAATGGTAAGTGTGACCCAAAGTAGCGACATGACTCTCCCTTATGCTATGCTTCTTACTAAACTCTACAAACATGTTCAGGCCAACCACCCATATGCCTTGTCCAATGATTTCCGACTTATGGATCATGTGATGATCCCTCTCTCCGACAAAAGAGTCTTTCGTCTCTAGACCAAGGGTAAAAGACCTCGTCTTCTAACTCCAACTCCATTCGATTCCGGTTCTTCCGAGTCACCTCTAACTAATGTCAACCAAGGAACAAGTGCCAACCAAGGAATGCCAAATGATCCCGTAAACAACTACTCTCTTGATCCTATTACCTACCTTAATCAACTTCCACCAATCAAAAGAGGAGAATCCTTGGAATTCAAACAAACTAAAGGTTTGTTCAAGTGTCTTTTTCATTACCTTTGCAAGAAGAAATAGAGTATGCTACTCGAGAAAAACATCTTTAGGTGCCCTTAAAACAATTTGTGTTATCTAACTTTATTAGGTGTGGATGTTTTAGATTATTCGGATAATTTGTTATGTTGAATGGTTTGTTTTAAGCTCTTCCTAGTCGTATGTGAGTGTTTGGATTTATTAATAACTTGAGTCTCATGTCTCTTTCAGCCCTCTTTACTCATTAAACATGTCTAGAATAAGTAAACTTGAGTTGTGGGTTCCTTTGATAGCTCTTGTAAATAATCTCTAGAACTCCCTTAGCAAATTTCCTACGTCATAAGGAAGCGTTTGGCATTTGCATCACTCATAGGATTTCAAATATTGTTAGGACCTTAAAACACCCTAGACATACCTAAGTTAAGGATCTTCAAACTTCAGGAAATAGATTAGACTTTTAAGAAACTCTCAATAAAAATAAGACTTAAAATCCCTCCTAGTCTATCACTGCTGGTGCTGTTTGCAGCAAGCCAGTTCTGTTAGCCCAATGGAACCGGCCATCCGATACTACAGTAGCCTTTTTCATTTTTATAGGTCATAACTTTTTAAACCAAACCCATAAATATAATCAATAGAAGTGTCTTAAGTTAACTATGTTGTTTCTTTTGCCTTGTTTGACCTATAATGCATCCTAATGATTATGTTTAGGGAAAATTTATTGGTTTAGGCATTAAATGTTTTGCATGCAATCTTAGTACAAATTAACCCACACACTTCATCATCTCTTCACTTCAAAACCTGCAAATCAAATCCCTCATATCATCCCTCCCCAATCAATCAAAAAAATATGGTTTCAAGTGCTAACTCCTCAACACAAAACCCTCCAAAGAAAATACCAGGAACCAATATCATCAACATCTCCTCAAATGAAAGCTCACCCATCAAAAACCATCTCACAAATACCTCTCAACCTCTCAACATTAACAACACAATCATAACTACCACTCTTGACACCACCCTTGCTCTCTCACTATTCCACCAAAAAGCATCATCTAAACAAATCTTGAGCCTTTCACAACACCTTTAGCACCTAGAGCCTTAACCTTCTCTAACTAACCAAGGACACCATTAGAATCTCATCCATACTTGTCCTCCACAAATGAAATACCCCCAAGACCCATCAATCCATTGCCTCAACTCATCTTACCCCAAACACTACCACAAACTACACCACTCACTGAAAAAGAACGTATTCAACAAGAAATCAGCAATCTACAAACCTTCCATCATAATTTATATCAAGAGGGCCGATTCAAAATGCACAACATGTGCAAGATAGTCTCATCCCTTCCACTTCCATCACCCACATTCAAATGCCGCAACCTTTTTATCCTATAACCACCTCATTTCAAACACCACCACTTGACCTATCCTTCCCTCCATCATGCACATTTGGACCCATTAACCAAACCCTATGGCTAGAACAACCTCTTAAGGGACAAGAACATACGTGCCCACATTGCCAAAAGACTGAAACCATCATCAACAATTTTCAAAACGAAACAAGGTTCGTGCTAAACCACATCCTAGACCGCTTGAACCACCTCTCAAACTAATTACCAAAAGATGATGACCACGAAGATTAAGATTTAGAAATTTAGATAGATTACAAATCATGACTTTAGTTTTAGTTGACATAGGTCAATTTGTTTACTTCATGATTTGTAACAGTCAAGTCATATGTTAGTTATATCTATTGATTCTCGTTTTTACATCTTTATTATGAATCCTTATTGAAAAGTAATGATTAGCTTGTTGTTACTTGTGTATGATCTCCTCTCAGATATAAAAATCCAGCAGGTTATAATTTGAATAGAATTACTTCCCGCCAAATCTTTGGCTACTGCTGACTTTATGCAGGCCAGTCGGTTTTGTTCGGCTATAAGCCGGTTTCGTTCAGTGAAGAGCACTCGGAGAACCGGCCTTCCAGAATCATTCATTTTTTTTCTTTTGTCTTGAATGAAACTTTTAGTGCTGATCTTGTAGTTGTAACAATCTGTTATTGCAGGTCATTTCCCGACTCAATATTACATTATATAATATTTACGAGTTTCTTACGCGTTCGCGATTTTAATTATTACCACGTATAGTTAAATCGCGTAAACTAAAAATCAACGTTCAACGTAAACGGACACCAAACAAGTTAAAGTTTACATCAAGCAAGTGTTATATAATTATTAAGAGTATATTTTATGACTTTTCCTATTTTATTTTTATCGGTTACGTAAAACGTTTACGTTTCGCAATAAAATAATAAAATTTTAGGCATAACCCGACAAATACCTAACCTACCTATAATCTCCACACAAATAAAACCCACATTTATACCCAATACACAAAATTTAATCATTTTATCACTTAATAAACCACTAGGGCTGGATTCATTCACACATACACTTGATAAATATCAAACTTACTAGTTTATCTTCTAACCCCATAAGAGTACACCTTTGGACCAACTTTCTAGTAATTATCTAATCCATGGTACTCCCCCCCCTCACATTGTTGTCCCCCTCCTCCTAGGGAGGAAGAGAAGTCTTACATGTTGTACTCTAAACCAACTATTCTATAAGAGTTTAGTTAAGGTAGTTTTGATAATACTAGGATCAATAAAAGGAAAGTCAAAGATTTATTTTACCACATCTCTCATTCACTAACAATTTTCAAGCAAAAACTCTCCCAACACAACCATAACCCACGGTTCACAATTGTAAGCTATGGTTTCTCATAAAAATTTCATTCCAAAGGATTACAAGTGATTAAGCATTCATTCTAAGTATATCTAAGGTGATACAAGAGTATTGGAGGCTTAGGTTTGTGATTTAACAAGAATCATACAAGAAATCTAATTAGGGTTTTCCTAATTTAAGGTTTGATCTTGTTATTGATTCATTGGGTTAAAGCTTAAGTGTAGGCTTGTGTTCATCATTCCTTTACATTTCTATAAGGTCTATTTTCATGAAATTATGAGATATTACATGGGTATATATGATTCGGATTTTATAATATGATTAGTGAAATAATACTTAAAATGAAAGTACACATTATATATAACTGTTAAATAATTTATATGGTTAGTTTATGATTTAGTTTGTGTTGAATGTTTTAATTAAAAAGTTATGAACAAATGATTTTGAGAACACTTACTCATGGACAAGTATCATGGACATATTTTAGAGGACTTAAGATATATCAAGTTATGTTATTTATACAATTAGAGGACTTGTAATGGTTTAATAAAGTAAAAAGTATATAAAACAAGTGTATAAAACTAATTATGTAAAAACTTAAATACCTACTGTTTGAATTCGTATATAAACATATTTATTTTATATTTTAATTAATTAGTACTTATCACAAGGATCGTAAGCATATAAGGAACTTGAAAAACTGAGCTATAACGAAGGAGATATGACATTTTTAAGTTTACAATAATTAAACGTATAAAAGTATTTTTATAAAAGTTACTTTATAAAAACCTTCACTTGTTTCAAATCTGAATATTAAAGGGGAGATATTTTATAAAGATAGTACTTTTCATGAGGAATCCAAACATGTAAGAAACTCGAAAAATAGATTTAAAATGAAGGTGATACGTTATTTACAAGTTTAAGTTAAAAAGTATTTTTATAAAAGTAAATTTATAAAAATAAGTTACTGTTCACGACAGTAAACTTTTGGGAATTAATTTTTCTAAATAAAGGTTTTGATTACAAAGACGTGGACATAGGAATCACTAAAAACCAAATTAAAACGAACAAGATACAATTAAAATACGATTTCAATAATTAAAGTTATAAAAAGTGTTTTTATAAACTTTCACTTACTGTTACTGTTCATAACAGTATTTAACCATATAATAAATATAATATTTGAATAAATTTTTCTAATCTACGAAAACCGTGGACATAAGAAACGCATAAAACGGAGTTAAAACGTAAAAGAACGAGGTTTATAAAACCTTGTGCACTATTTTCAATTTTATACATTATTTTATAAAACAATTAAATTAATTATATAATATCATTACATAATCAATAAAAACATTAAATCATATATTATTTTTAACAAATAATACATTGTTGAACGAAAAATGATATTTTCTTTACGGATGCGAATACATATACCTTTATTTAACAAAGTACAATTTAATTATTATTTTAACTTTAAAAATTTAACAAAAAACTTTAGGTGGTGGTGTAACTATATAACATGTGATATTGTATTTATATTAAATACATTATACTCATACGACCTACAATTAATTAGGTTGCATTCGGATTGCCGAGACGATTTACTTATTTGATTTAGATAATCAAATCATTCACTTACGATGAGTTCATAGCCCCATTTCTATACGACACAATGATTTACAACTTTTGAGGTGAGAGTCATGTATTGTTTCACAATTGGACGCAAGTACACTTTTATACAAGTTACGAGTTTTCCTAAGTAGTTATAACCTACTATGCCCATGAATAATGAACTGTTAATTACTAGATTGTAAGCGCGAATGTTATGAATAGATCTATTTGGGATTGACGAAGATCCCTGTTTAGGTGAGTAGCGCTCACTAGTTTCAAAGGTCTAAAATGACGAATGTATACCATGTCGAAACAATTTAGATGTTGCGGGTTGAACATCTACACGGGCATATTATTTGCATTAATTTGCATACATATAAAAAAAAAAAATGTTTGTAGTTCGGTGTTCATGAGCTTAGTGCATTTCGTAATTACTTTTGAGATATTGTATGTGTTACATGTCTTACATTTGGAAATCTTGCGGTCCTACTTTATACATTTATTAAACCTGTGAATTCACCAACTTTATGTTGACGTTTTAAAGCATGTTTTTCTCAGGTCAATAAGGTACAAGAACAAGGATACATTAGGGGTCAACATTTTGGGATTCATTTTGCATGGAGATTTTAAACGCAAACATTTGAGGAGTATTTGTTATGATATTAAAATCTTTACATTTTCATGGTGAACAATTTTTAAGCTTCTTCTCTGTATTAAATAAGTTTATTTAATCCAATGTATCATTTTTAAATGACTCATATAGAGGTCGTTCTCATATCTTGTGCTGTTGATCTATGAAGTAACACTCTCAGACCCATATTCTGCTGCGACCCATTTTGGGGGTGTTACAGATTGGTATCTAGAGCCAAGGTTATAGAGAACCAGGTCAAATGTTTTACTTGGACTATAACCATTTTCAAACATTGCATCAAACAAAATTTTTCACGGGACATGCATACACTATTGAGTTGCATGATCTATATACGTGTTTATACTATACGTATATAATATATTGACCTCATATAATATACTTATATAAGTTTATTTTATTGTTACATCAATCATGTCTTCATCCACAGTTACCAACACATCTGTCTACACTGATTCTGATCCAGGGAGAGTCTTTTGGGGAGCTGATAAGGAGCCATCTGATAGAGGCCCTCCACGAGTCATAATATACGGATACGATGGACTCCCCATGTAGCCAGTAGCTCCACCATCTCCTGACTATGTGCCCGGACCTGAGCACCCACCATCTCCTGATTACGTGTCGGGTCCCGAGCACCCACCTTCACATGTGATGTACCATATGTACCAGAGCCTGAGTACCCCGAGTACTTAGCACCATCCGATGCTGAGGCACCCTTAGAGGACCAGCCTTCTACCGATTGATAAGCCATCACCACTTGCCTTAAAATCACCAAGGCTAACGTGGCCAACTCCGAAATCTAGATGAGGATTCGGATGAGGACCCCGAGGAAGGATCATACTGACTATCCTGATGATGAAGGGGATAGGGATGATGAGCCCTCCATGATGGATGATTAACTAGATGATGAGGATGAGAACCCTTTAGGAACAAGGGATGATGAACGAGGAGGAGGAGCACCTAGCTCCGGCCGACTCTTTTGTTATACCTATTGTTGACCATGTTCCTTCAGCTGGGGATACAGAGGCATTTGAGACTAATGAGTCTACACCTATACCTAGATCACCTCAGACTAAGGTCCTTATTGCTCAGATACGTCTCTGTAGGGCACGGAAGACTGTCAAACTTGAGCCACCTATATTAGCATCCATAGAGGCACGCATTGCTGAGCATGTTGCTGCACCTACACCATCACTACCTGTAGCATCTCCACCATTACCCCTACCATCACCACTCACTACTAGCCATTGGGCTATAGGGTAGCTAGGAATCGGATGAGAGCTGCATCACCACCCCTGTTACTACCATCTACTTCCCATAGGACTGATATTCCCGAGGCTGAGATGTCACCTCGGAAGAGAGATTGCCTTACTACTCCTGTCCCCGAACTCGAGATCGGGGAGAGTTCAGGCACTAGTGCTTCGAGATAGCCAGTGACTACCCTAGATAGCTGACCTTAGACAAGTATTAAAGAGACGGTTATCTGGATTAACCGATACTTGGATGAGCATGTTGAGGCCCATGCTAGAGGTAGCACGACCACCTTGGAGGGGGTCAACCAAGAGTTACAGAGCTTGCTAAACTAAACTATAGGCAGGAGAAATGAAGGAGTTCCAGTGCATTCAAGGATGCACAAGACGATCAAGCTTATCTGAGAGCCCAAGTCAACACACTATTCAGAGATAGGCCATATCATCGCCACACAGCTATGATTTTAGATAGAGAGGCGATGTATGCTCGTATAGCATGGACTAGTTCTGAGGACAGGAGTGCAGCCATAGAGGCCCATGTTAGGATACTGGAGGTACAGGTTGCCACATTGATTGCTTAGACTTCATCACTTCAGACTCAGTTGACTACAGCGCTTAGATGTATTGAGACACTAAAGGCTAGAGATCTAGAATCCCATGATTGAGGGGGCATCTAAGGCTGTCAGCTAGCTGTTAGTGATGTATCATTGTAAGCAACCAATATAGCACAATTTAAGATTTATGTTGTTACATCCCAACTAATAGGCATTTGTTAGGACTTTTGTTTTATCTTTAGCTATCATTGTGATGGCAATGTTAAAGTTTAGGGGTGATCACCCGTGCTAATAAGCATTGCCTTAGGACCTATATTTTTTATTTTTGTATCTCATTGTACTGATCATGTTGTAATAAGAACTTTCATGTATGATTATTGATGTTTTTATGTATGGATGTTGATTTATTTATGTCATTGTTGATTTCACTTCAGTTGTACATTTCACTGTGTGTTGTGATCTTGTTTTATTTATTAGGCATATGTCATGTTGCATTTATGATTATATGAAATTTAACGTGTATTATATTTCTTGTAATTTTAAAGAAAATGGCACCAAGGAAAAGAACCACAAGGGAATCACCAACCACAACAACCACCCCCACCTACACACCTGTCACTGATGCTCAACTTAGGGCGCTGATCGAGCGAGGCGTTGTTGCTGTGTTGGCAAAATGTGACGCTGACAGGAGCAGAAATGGCGATGACAACCATGATTCAGGAACTGGCGGAAGAAGACAAGCGTCTACTGTCCGTGAATGCATTTATAAAGATTTCTTGAAGTGCCAGCCTATGAATTTTAAAGGCACTGAAGGGGTTGTCGGACTGACCTAATGGTTAGAAAAGATGGAATTTGTCTTCCACATTAGCAATTGCACTATCGCATGTCAGGTCAAATTCGCAACTTGTACTCTCCAAGGAAATGCCTTGACATGGTGAAACTCCCACGTTAGGGCTGTTAAACATGATGTTGCATACGCAATGCCATGGAAGACTTTAAAGAAAATGATGACCGATAAATACTGCCCGAGGGGTGAAATCAAATAGTAAGAAACTGAAATGTGGAACTTAAAAGTAAAAGGAACCGATGTGATGAATTACAACCAACGTTTTTAGGAGTTGGCGTTGATGTGTGATAGAATGTTTCTTGATGAATCGGATGTAGTTGAAAAGTATGTCGGTGGTCTTCCTGATATGATACATGGAAGTGTAAAGGCATCGAAGCCCAAGACAATGCAGGAGGCAATTGAGTTTGCCACTGAGCTAATGGATAAAAAGATCCTCACCATTACTGAACGTCAGGCTGAGAATAAAATAAAGTTTGAGGACACCTCTCGAAACAAAAAAAACCAACAACAACCATTCAAAAGGAACAATGTGGCACGGGCTTTACTGTTTGGGCATGGTGAGAAGAAGCCATACGGAGGGTCTAAACCTTTGTGCCCAAAATGCAACTATCTCCATGATGGGTTGTGTGCTCCCAAGTGCACTAACTGTAAATGGATTGGCCATTTGGCCCATGACTGTAAAAGCTGGCCTGCTACTGCCAACAACAACAAAAGAGCCCAAGGGACAAACCAAAGAGTTCTCACTTGCTATGAGTGTGGAGCTCAGGGTCATTTTAGGAGTGATTGTCCGAAGTTAAAGAACGAGAATCAGGGAAATCGGGCTGAGAATGATAATGCTGTAGCAAGAGCTTATGATGTGGGAACTGCCAGGACAAACCCAAACTCTAATGTTGTCACGGGTATGTTCCTCCTAAATAATCGTTATGCTTTGATTTTATTTGATATTGGTGCTGATAGAAGTTTCGTATCTACTGCATTTAGTTCTTTGATTGATATCATCCCAACTACATTAGACCATGGTTACGATGTTGAGTTAGCTGATGGTAGAATAATTTGGGTTAATACACTTATACGGGGTTGTTCTTTGAATTTTCTAAATCATCCATTCAACATCAACTTAATGCCCGAATAAGAATGGGTATGTTTTGACGTCATTATCGGTATGGACTGGTTAGCTAAATATCATGCCGTAATCATTTGTGATGAGAAACTTGTTCGTGTCCCCTTCGGAAACGAAATTTTAACTTTTCATGGTGATGGAAGCAACAACGAATACGAGTCACGATTAAACATCATCTCGTGCACCAAAACATAAAAGTATTTGCTGAAGGGATGTCCTATCTTTTTGGCGCATGTTACCACAAAAAAAGCGGAAGACAAGTCAAAGGAGAAGCGACTTGAAGACGTACCAATAGTTCAATACTTTCCTGAAATTTTTACCGAGGAACTTGCTGTGTATATCCAACCAACCCACCAAGTAGAATTTTCAAATCCGGATTTTTGATACCTGTGCACAAGCGTCGGTAGCACGGGCACCTTATCGATTGGCTTCGTCCAAGATGAAAGAATTATCAGACCAACTGAAAGAAATTTCCCACAAAGGCTTTATAAGACCTACTTCCTCACCTTGGGGAGCTCCGGTCTTGTTTGTTAAAAGGGATGGATCATTCCGGATGTGCATTGATTACCGAGAATTGAATAAGCTGATGGTGAAGAACTGTTACCCGCTTCTAAGGATTGATGACTTGTTCGATCAACTTCAAGGGTCGAGTGTCTACTCGAAGATCGACCTAAGGTCGGGTTATCATCAACTAAGGGTTCGTGAAGAAGACATTTTGAAAACCGTATTTAGAATTCGATATGGATATTATGAATTTCAAGTTATGCCATTTGGTTTGACTAACGCACCTGCTGTATTTATGGATCTCATGAATCGGGTGTGCAAACCATATTTGGATAAATTTGTGATTGTCTTTATTGACGATATTCCTAAATTTACTCAAAGAGCAAGCAAGAGCATGAAAAGCATCTCAAGTTAATCTGAAGTTGCATAAAGGATCAATTGGTATCGAAATTCTATTAAATGCGAATTGGATTCCTAAAGTACATTTCCTTGGTCACGTGATTGATAGTAGGTATTTCACATAGACCCCGGGCCAAGATCGAATCTATTAAAGATTGGGCATCTCCTAAGACTGCAGCGGAGATTTGTTAATTTTTAGGACTTGCCGGTTACTACCAAAGATTCATTGAAGGATTCTCAATGATCGTCAAGCCAATGACCCAGCTTACTCAAAAGAAGGTCAAGTTTGATTGGGGTGACAAAGCAGAAACAGCTTTTCAATTGATAAAGCAGAAGTTGTGTAGTGCACCAATTCTGGCTTTACCCAAAGGAAGTGAAGACTTTATCGTTTACTGTGATGCTTCGATCAAAGGGTTAGGCACTGTGCTAATGCAAAGAGAAAAGGTGATTGCTTATGCATCACGACAACTAAAAATTCATGAGAAGAATTACACCACTCATGATTTGGAGTTAGGTTCAGTAGTGTTTGATTTGAAGATCTGGAGGCACTATATGTATGGGACAAAATGTACCGTGTTCATCGACCACAAGAGTTTACAACACATCCTTGATCAGAAGGAATTAAACATGAGACAACGCCGTTGGTTGGAATTGCTTAGTGATTACGATTGTGAAATTCGTTATCACCCGGGGAAAGCAAACGTAGTGGCTGACGCATTGAGCAGGAAAGAACGAAATAAGCCATTACGGGTTCGAGCCTTAGTTATGACTATTGGTTTGGATCTTCCCAAGCAGATTTTAGAGGCTCAGACTGAGGCAATAAAACCAGAAAACCTCAAGTCTGAAGATGTGGGAGGTATGCTGATTGAAAATTCGAAGGACCCAGAAAAATCCAGGAAGGAGAAATTGGAACCGCGTGCGGACGGAACACTGTGTTTGAATAACAGAAGTTGGTTGCCGTGCTATGGTGATCTAAGGACTCTGATTATGCATGAGTCTCACAAGTCAAAATATTCTGTTCATCCGGGTTCTGATAAAATGTACCAAGACATGAAGCAATTATACTGGTGGCCTAACATGAAAGCCGACATTGCCACCTATGTTAGCAAGTGTTTGACGTGTTTAAAAGTCAAAGCTGAACACCAAAAACCATCTGGCTTGTTGGTACAACCTGAGATTCCTCAATGGAAGTGGGACAATATCACCATAGATTTTGTCACCAAGCTCCCAAGGACGCAAAGTGGAAACGATACCATATGGGTAATTGTAGACCGACTCACCAAGTCTACACACTTTTTACCGATGATGGAAACTGACCTTATGGATAAACTAGCAAGACTATACTTGAAAGAAGTGGTCACGAGGCATGGAATACCAGACTCAATTATTTGTGACCGTGACCCTAGGTTTACGTCGAATTTTTGGAGGTCATTTCAGAAGGCTATGGGTACCCAGTTGGATATGAGTACGGCATACCATTCGTAAACCGATGGGTAAAGCGAAAGGACCATTCAAACATTAGAAGACATGTTACGCGCTTGCGTGATAGACTTTGGGAATGGTTGGGAAAGACACTTGCCGCTGATCGAATTTATGTACAACAATAGTTATCATGCTAGTATTAAAGCTGCCCCATTTGAGACACTTTATGGTCGGAAGTGTCGATCACCTGTTGTGGGCCGAGGAGAGACGCTTACTCACCGTCCAAGGAACCTCATTCATGAGACAACCGAGAAGATTGTCCAAATCAAGCAAAGAATTCAAGCCGCTCGTGATCGCCAAAAGAGTTACGCCAATGTGAGGCGTAAGCCTTTAGAGTTTCAAGTTGGTGACCGAGTGATGTTAAAGGTATCACCTTGGAAACGGGTCATACATTTTGGCAAACGGGGGAAGTTGAACCCGAGATATATTGGACCTTTCAAGGTGTTAGCTAAAGTGGGAATCGTTGCTTATAGACTTGAACTACCTCAACAGTTAAGCAGGGTTCATAGCATGTTTTATGTATCCAATCTAAAGAAGTGCTTATCCGACGAACCGTTAACAGTTCTGTTAGATGAAATACACATTGATGATAAACTCCGCTTCGTTAAAGAACCAATGGAAATTATGGATCGTGAAGTCAAGCGGTTAAAGAAAGCCGTATCCCCATCATCAAAATTCGATGCAACTCTAGGAGAGGTCCTGAATTAACGTGGGAACGTGAAGATCAATTCCGAAAGAAGTATCCGCAACTCTTCACAAAAACCGCACCCTCGGCAAGTGCCGCATCTTGAGCCTTGCAGACAAGGCTCCTTTAACGGGGGAAGACTGTAACAATCCGTTATTTTAGGTCATTTCCCAACTCAATTATTATCATTATTTATTTTTAGAGTTTTACGCGTTCGCTTTTAATTATTATCGTATAGTTAAATCGCGTAAACTAAAAATCAACGTTCAACGTAAACGGACACCAAACAAGTTAAAGTTTACATCAAGCAAGTGTTATATAATTATTAAGAGTATAGTTTACGACTTTTCCTATTTTGTTTTTATCAGTTACGTAAATCGTTTACGTTTCGCAATAAAATACATTTAGGCATACCCGGAAATACCTATACCTACCTATACTCAAACAAATACCCACATGTATACCCAATATACAAAATTTAATCATTTTATCACTTAATAAACCACTAGGGCCGGATTCATTCACATATACACTTGATAAATATCAAAACTTACTAGTTTATCTTCTAACCTTATAAGAGTACACCTTTGGACCAACTTTCTAGTAATTGTCTAATCCATGGTACTCCCCTCCCCCTCACATTTCCGTCCCCCTCCTCCTAGGGAGGAGGAGAAGTCTTACATGTTGTACTCCAAACCACACTAGTCCAAGGTTTTAGTTTAAGGTAGTTTTGATAATACTAGGATCTATAAAAAGAAAGTTAAAGACTTATTTTATCACATCTCTCATTCACTTACAATTTTTAAGCAAAAACTCTCCTAACACAACCATAACCTACGGCTCATAATTGTAAGCTAGGGTTTCTCTTAAAAATTTCATTCCAAAGGATTACAAGTGATTAAGCATTCATTCTAAGTATATCTAAGGTGATACAAGAGTATTGGAGGCTTGGGTTTGTGATTTAACAAGAATCATACACGAAATCTAATTAGGGTTTTCCTAATTAAGGTTTGATCTTGTGATTGATTCATTGGGATAAAGCTTAAGTGTAGGCTTGTGTTTATCACTCCTCTACATTTCTATAAGGTCTATTTAAGATTTAACATTTCCATTTATTCATATTTCTTACTTTACATGCTTGTTATTTATGTTAAACACCACCTAGGTTATTTTCATGAAATTATGAGATATTACAAGGGTATATATGATTCGGATTTTATAATAAGATTGGTGAAATAATATTTAAAATGAAAGTACACATTATATATAAGTGTTAAATAAATTATATGGTTAAGTTATGAATTATTTTGTGTTGAAAGCTTTAATTACAAAAGTTATGAACAAATGATTTTGAGGACACTTACTCATGGACAAGTATCATGGACATATTTTAGAAGACTTAAGATAAATCAAGTTATGTTATGTATTAAGTTAGAGGACTTGTAATGGTTTCATAAAGTGAAAAGTATATAAACTAAGTGTACAAAACTAATTATGTAAAAACTTAAATACCTAATGTTTGAATTCGTATATAAGCATATTTTATGTTTTATTTAATTAGTACTTATCACAAGGATCGTAAGCATATAAGGAACTTGAAAAACCGAGCTATAACGAAGGAGATATGACATTTTTAAGTTTACAATAATTAAATGTATAAAAGTATTTTTATAAAAGTTATTTTATAACTCCAATCAATCAAAAAAATATGGTTTCAAGTGCTAACTCCTCAACACAAAACCCTCCAAAGAAAATACCAAGAATCGATATCATCAACATCTCCTCAAATGAAAGCTCACCCATCCAAAACCATGTCACTAATACCTCTCAACATCAATAACACAATCATGACTACCACTCTAGACACCACCCTTGCTCTCTCTATTCCACCACAAAGCATCGTCCAAACAACCCCTAAACTTGAGGCATTCACAACACCTCTAGCACCTAGAGCCTTAACCTTCTCTAACCAACCAAAGACACCATTAGAACCTCATCCATACTTGCCCTCCACAAATGAATTACCCCCAAGACCTATTAATCCATTGCTTCAACACACCTTATCCCAAACACTACCTCAAACTACACTACTCACTAAAAAAGAACGTATCCAACAAGAAATCAACAACCTACATACCTCCCATCACAATGTACAAGAGGCCATTCAAAATGCACAACATGTGCAAGATACTCTCATCCCTCCTACTTCCATCACTCACATTTAAATGCCACCACCCTTTTATCCCATAACTACGTCATTCCAAACACTTGATCCATCCTTCCCTCTTTCAAGCACATTTGGACCTATTGACCAAACCCTATAGCTAGAACAACTTCCTGGGGGTCAAGAACACACATGCCCACATTATTAAAGGACTGAAACCATCATCAATAATTTTCAAAACAAAACAAGGTTCATGCTAAACCACATCCTAGATCGCTTGAACCACCTCTCAAACCAATTACCAAAAGATAATGGTCACTAAAGATTAGGATTTAGAAGGTTTAGACAAATTATCAATCATGACTTTAGTTTTAGTTGACATAGGTCAATTTATTTTACTTTATGATTTGTAATAGTTAAGTCATTTGTTGGTTGTATCAATTGATTCTCATTTTAACATCTTTATTATGAATCCTTATTGATGTTTAGCTTATTGTTACTTGTGTATGATCTCTTCTCGGATATAAAAAACCAGCAGCTTAAAAGTTTGAATAGAATTGCTTTCCGCCAAATCTTTGGCTATGTCTAACATTATGCAGCTTTCCTGATGATTTCACTTAAGGGAAGCATTCGTCAAGGGGGAGCCTTGAATCCCCGATTTTTATCAGACCATTACTCCTTTTGCACTTATCATACATGACTAACATGTTTTCTTGTAGCTTTTCCCGCTTAGAGACCTTGACAACACTATCTAAGGAGAGCTTTCGTCAAGGGGGAGCATATCCTCTTTCTCTTATATCAAAACCTACTTATTTCTTATCCTCATTTCTTTTACCAACTTTAGTTAGTTTTTCTTCGACACTCTTTTTGTTTTGACAAAAAAGGGGAGAAGGAAGTAAAAACTCCAATTTAGAACCTGTCAATGTTGTTGTTTACTTCTGATGTTTATGTTTTGTCATCAACAAAAAGGGGGAGATTGTTAATACAAATAAACCGTAAAAATGTTTATTTATATTTTACGATCTTTCTTTGTTTTGGTTATGACAAAACATAAACCTATCAAAGGTAATCAACGAAACTCACAAGTTCTAAACCAATAGTTTTCTAACTCCTCCAACATACTTCTCTCTCATAATAATCAATTTCACACAAACACATTTTTAGAATAAAAATATACATTTTCCATATTTAGCCACTTTATTAAATAAACTTTATAAAAATCTTCAAATATTTTACAACTATAAATAGATTTTTTCTCTTACCAAATCTAACCATAATCTAGCAAGATTACCCATGATCTTCTAAGATTTTGCAAAATAAAATTCGGATTTAGTACTGTAGGCCGGTTCCATTGATTTTGGCTGCCGGTTCTATTCGTCAACAGAACCGGCAGAACCGGGCTACAATATTTTTCATGCCTATAAATACCAACTCATCTCACTTGGTTTAGTCATGGTTTTTCATATAGTTTCTTACTTTAATATTCAGCTAACCACTGATCTTTCATCATGGTTCTTTCCTTTTAGTGTTTTTGTAGATCTTTTATTAGAAGATGTTCTACCATCATATGCACTTTGAAGATCATGCACCTTATTTTACTTTGAGCAAGGAACTCTCATCACTCATGGATTAAGCCACTAATCTCAAGACATTACTTCTCATTTATTGTAATCAAATAGATCCATGTCACTTCACTAAGTGTTGTATAGAAAGTTTGGTGTAACTTGTGAATGGTGTAAATGTTTGGTACATAGTAGAGGGCAAACACATTGATATATTGTGTTCCATATTGTTGGAACTCGATACCTAGATTAGTATCATTAAAAGATGTAAGTATATGCGGGGAATGGTTCTTCTTTGTAGAATCTGGTGTTTAGCTTAGCACCGAATAAACGGGTAAGCAACGTTGTGAGGCTTCTCTGCCACTTGAAGGAGTTTTGGTGACTAGTGTATTCGAACTCTCGAATAGGTGACTCAGGAAGTAGATTAGGGCAAGGTAGGTGACCTTGTAGCCGAACCACTATAAATATTTTGTCACATATCCTTTACCATTTACTCCTCATTATTTATCACATCCTTAGTACTCATATAAATTAATTCGTCGATCTAAAAAAATAAGGGGAATTTAATTAGAAAACTATTCACCCCCCACCTTATAGTTTTCTACACTTTCAGCCATGGTAAAATATTTATTTTAAAAACTTTTGAACGGTTTATAAAACTTGTTTTATAAATCAAAATGCTCTGATACCACTTGTTGTTCCCGCTTAACTAGATCAAACTTAACTAGAAAGTTAACTTAATAGAGACAATGCTTATACGTAATGTAATGAAAAGGTTTTGTAAGGATAAAAGACGTAAAAGTAAATAACACAAAAGCTTTTCAATGTTTAATCTTATTTGATATTTATCAAATAATTATACCTTATTGTTCGTGGAACAACAACCGGTATTGAATAATAATGTAATTATGGGTGATCTCCTCTCTAATAATTTAAAGTAAACCAAAGTATATTTTTTGAGTTAACAACTATGCTAAACCAACTAACTGAGTTTGGGACTTAGTTGTATTTGAAGGAGTAGAGTGATTATGAATGCTTTAACATTTAGTGCACACACTTAAAACTCTACTCCTTTACAACATTTTTTATTCATGGTACTAGGGTTAGGTAATACCCATTGGGTAATGTGTGTGTGTGTCCCCAAGTTGATTTGACAAGAACATTCGTACATTTGTCTCTATTACACTTGGCTATTCTAGGTATAGGGAAAACACACTTTTTAAAGGTCAGCAATAGCGCTGACCTTATTCTTAAACCCAATTCAGGATAGTTTGACTTTAGGGGATAAGTACTTGTTCTTATCCCTTTAAACTTATCCTGTCTGTTCTTCAGTCTCTAAGTCTTCAGGTTCTTCGAATGTTGAGGATATCGTATGGGGTTCAGTGAGCTTATTGCTATAACTCATTAAACCCATTGCCTTCTTCTTTGGTTTAGGGACTTCATTCACTAAGTCTCGCCTCACTGAATGGTGAGTGTTTCTTCAAAGACTCGGGTTGAACACTTAAAGGTGTCTCACTGAATGACTATTCATTTAGTGGCCCTGAGTATTGTTTAAGGTTATTTAACACTTATGATATTTTCTATTTAAATCCTAAGTAAAAGATCATTGGGCATTGAATTGGCCCAACAAAAAGACACCATACAAAGTATGGCATGGGCAAGCCCCTAATCTGTCTTACTTAAAGGTCTAGGGTTGTGAGGCACTTGTGAAGCGTGATACGCTTAACATATTTGACAAACTTGAACCTAGATCTGTTAAGTGTATCTTTGTATGATATTCTACTGCCCACCCGAGAACAAAATTATTGTTGCTTGAAATGCTGAGTTTTTTTAGAATAGTCTCATGTCACAAGAAGCAAGTAGGAGTTTTGAAGATCTTGAATAAATTCAAGATGAAGATACGCATCCTTATGAAAACACTAGTGAACATCATGATGAGGATGAACAAGAAATTGTTGAACCACAAAGTGATGTTATTCCCCATTTGTAGGTTCGTAAGGGCACGTCATGCACATGATCGATTATGTTTATATGTCGATTCAGAAGAGCATGAGTTAGGGGATCATAATGAACCCACTAACTACAAAACTACATTGTTAGATCCTGAATCTGATAAATGACTTAAAGCTATGAATGCGGATATGCAATCCATGAAAGATAACCAAGTGTGGGACTTAGTTGATCTTCCTCCTAACACCAAAATTGCTGGTAGCAAGTGGCTCTTCAAAAAGAAGACAGACATGGATGGCAAGGCATACACCTATAAAGCTCGTCTTGTAGTAAATGGCTTCACTTAAACCTATGGTGTAGATTATGAGGAAACCACCTCTCATGTTGCAAACATTAGAGCTATTAGGATTCGTATAGTCATAGTTGCATACTATGATTATGAGATTTGACAAATGGATTTCAAGATTGCCTTCTTGAATGGTCACCTAACCGAATAGGTTTATATGGTGCAACTTGAGGGGTTTGTCAATCCAAAATATCAAAACAGTGTATGCAAAGCTTCAACGGTCTATTTATAGACTAAAGCAAGCATCAAGGCAATGGAATAAAAGGTTTGATGAGGAGATCATAAGGTTTGGTTTCACTCAAAATTTTGATGAGCCATGTGTATACAGAAAGGCTAGTAGGAGTATGGTTGTTATCCTAATCTTATATGTTGATGACATATTAATCATGGGAAATCACATTCTAATGTTACAAGATATAAAATCCTATCTTAGAAAGTGTTTTGCCATGAAAGACTTAGGAGAAGTAGCATACATCATTGGAATCAAAATCTACAGAGATAGATCTAAACGATTAATTGGTCATTGTCAAAATACATACATTGAGAAAATCTTAAAAACATTACAAATGGAAAATTCCAAAAGTGGAAGTATCCTAATGCAAGAGAAACTAATCTTGAGCAAGTCTTAAGGTGCCTCTACTTCTAAGGAAGTGAGGCGCATGCAAAAAGTTCCTTGTGCCTCAGTTGTATTATCCATTATGTATGCGGTTAGATGTACTAGGCTTGATGTTGCATTCGCTCAGAACTTAACAAGTCGATTTCAACATAATCCAAGATAATTACACTGGACTATTTTAAAACATTATGAAGTATCTTAGGAATACCAAAGATATGTTTCTTGTTTATGGCGGTAATATGGAACGAGAGTTGAGAGTTACTTGCTACACTGATGTTGGATACCTAACAGATGATGATGACTCGAAGTCTTAGACCGGATATGTTTTTGTTTGGGACGGAGGCGTTGTTGATTGGAAAATTGCAAAGCAAAGCATTACAACAAAATCATCTACAGAAGCTGAATACATGGCTGCTTCAGAAGCTGCTAAGGAAGCTGTTTGGATTAAGAAATTTATTTATGGGCTTGATGTTGTTCCCACAAATAAAGAGCCTATAGAGATGTATTGCGACAATTCTGGCGCTATTATCATCGCTAATGAACCTGGAATTACAAAAGGTGCCAAACATTATAGAACCAAAGTTCACTATCTCCGAGAAGTTATTGAACTAGGCGACATTAGACTTGTCAAAGTTCACACATATGACAACGTAGTTGATCCTTTTACAAAGACCTTGCCTTTAAATAAGCATTCTAGTCATACTAAGACTATTGGACTTTTTCCAACTAGCAGTCTCATGCAAATATGTTATTTAGTATTTAGATATTAGGATATTTTAAACAGATCTTATTTTCATGATGAATTAATATACGTGGTATGATTGTTTTCACTCATATAATAATTGTGTCTTGTATTTGCATGTTTAATCCTTGAATAATTTAATTATTCTAAATTTTGTCTACGTTAGTTAACAATACGAGAGTATTGTTAGTTAAGACAAATGTGAGCGTTTGGTCATATTCATTGAATATAAGGATTTTTTCCCGCCAGACTCATGTGTTATTCATAAGGGGTGAGTATTAGATTCTCCTAATCTATGAGTATCTACTTTATGTATCTTTGTCAAAAGTAATATATCACAAGTGGTTGTATTAGACTTAAGATGCAAATAGGTCTTGCATGTGTGGATATCATTTTTTGATTATAGTTAAACACTGTCCTCAATAAGGTAGTTATAAAGGCTATTTTTGGAAATGATGTGAAGCACATGAATGACACGTGTAATCAATATAAAATTTGTTCCTCTATGTTTCTTCTAGAGTATGATACTACTGGGACCCTCGCTGACTTAATCATATATTTGCATGGCCATGCCCAAAGTGTAAGTCAAGATGATGCTTGATTACGTTTGGTAATTTTGATTAATATTCATAACGAGAGATAGAATAGTTAAACATTATGAAATGAGTTAGATCCATATCCCTAGTTTAACAAGTATCTAAAACAGAGCGATGTTTAATAATAAACCATTACACTAAGATGTTTTTTGAAAACATACACTCAGATATTTCTGGGAGCAATGGGGTGTTGCTAGACGCTAACCATTGTTAGTATAATATTTATTAAGCTATAACACTCACAAGCGAGAGCTAATCAAAATGCTCGTATTATAGTTAATAATTATACGGCTAAGAAAACACACATATACACATATGATACATTTAAGAGTGTAATTAATATATTTATTGTATATGTATTATATTAATACTAGCCTTAAGGCCCGACCGTTGGGCGGCTAGCTTTAAGATTATTTATAACGATTAAAAAATTTAGTAGTATTATGTAAGATATAAATAACGTTAAATGATTGACTATTAAAAACAAAAAAATTAAGGTGGAAATGTCAATGCAAAAATTCCGAATATACTACTAAATTAACGATGATTGTTTAAAAATAAGAAATCTAAAATAAATAAGATTACCCGTATAGATGAAAAAAACAACTTATAATGCTAAAAGTGAAATTTTCTAGATTTCTTGAAAGACATTCCTAAATGTACATCTTCGTGATCCAGAGCTTCAAAATTCTTCTCGTTACTGTAAAATGAATCATCATATGATTGATCTTCAAATAAATCGAGGCGCAACATGGAAACAAGTTGTCTATTGTGATATTTAGCAAGTTGAAGCAAATGTTGTTTGAAAGATAAAAAAAGGCGTTGTAGAAACAAACCAACATTAGACAACATCTTCCCTAAGCTTTTGTTTATAGTCATTGCAAAACAAACCAACCTAAAACAGTTAAATAATGGAGTACTACCTTTCTAGCCAAAACTTTATCGGCACTGATGATGATTCAATTGATATTATATCACGCATTGCATTGTTAAAAGCTTCAAAACAATGGCTATGAACGCATTGCATTGTTAAAAGCTTCAAAACATTTATATGTGTATAATTGTAAAATTTTGTGTAAACATTATTAGGCTCATATTGACAAAAAAAATAACCAATTTTCTACGTAAACAAGTTTATTAATATAAATAAGCAAAAACCAAATTTAAACGGTTTGAAACCGAAAAAACCGAAAAACCGAACCGCAAAAACCATGAAACCGAAAAAACCGAACCGCCAAAAACCGAGCGGTTTCGGTTTTTGGTTTTATAAAAACCGAATATTTCGGTTCGGTTTCGGTTTTAGCCAAAAACCGACCCAAACCGAACCGTACACACCCCTAAACCATAGGTTAAAATGGCCATTTAATTTTACATTGTAATAAAACAAATCTAATGAATGTTAAGAAGTCACACGAACAATTATCTATAACAATATCTAACACATGGTTGGAAGCTGATTTTTGTCACTCCAAAACACAAGAGAACGGTAACTTAGGTAGTGTTTGAAAAATCAAAGATAAAGTCAAAAATGTAGTATTAAATATATACTCCCTCCGTCCCATTTTAATGGGCCTCCAACAAAAAAAGTTTATTTTTTGATAGATTCAATGTATGTGGGCGTATATTTATTAAAATGACACGTTTACTCTATTAAATGCAATAAATGTATGAATTACTTTCCTTACAAAAATGATTGAGATGGGTAAAATTGTTAATCTAATAAATATAAACACCTTAATTAAGAAAGTGGACAAGTTTTTAGGACAAACTAAAATAGTAATGAATACAATTAAAATGGGACGGAGGGAGTATAATTTATAAACTAAATAGATATGTAGTCATGTTAAATGCTCTTCTAATGAAGGCAATTCTGGAATTTAAAAAAAAAGTATTAGGTGCAAATGTAGTTTTGAACGTATATACGTGGGAAAACCGTGTCGCTTGAGTAACGAGTAGCATTGGGCAAGAGTTCGAGATGCCCAAAATCAATTTTTTTCAGGATAAGACATCATTTACTATGATACTGGAAACACCCCCTTTAATTCTTTCAAATGATTAATAGTCAAACATATAAATAATTAAACCCATTTGTCCTTTTGAATCTAGATAAGATACAACGTTAAGAAAACAAAAACAATGAACCTTAAAAATCTAAAAAAAATAGCATTGCAAAGATACATTAAGATGACTCATGATCTACATTTAATATTCCAATTCTACTCCTTGGTTCTAATATCTTTTTTAATCTTCTTCATTCTGTTTTTTATGTAGGATCATTCATAGGATGCCGATGTCGATTCATAAACATCAGAGTCGGCTCTAACCGCATATCCATCAGGATTGAGGTGCCAACTATAGTAAGCATGTGTTCTATTATTGATCTCTAGTGTCGCGTTTACCAAAGTTTGCTTATCTATATGTTGAATATTTTGGTTGTGGCTCCGTCATACTGCATAAAATTAAAAGTCATTTAAGTTATGATTTCAAGTGTGCACTTTT
>BQNB010033910.1:0-51969 GCA_026074375.1 Tanacetum coccineum
TCGCCTGTCCCCATGTTGTAGACTCTGGCGACATTCTGCCTTTTGAAGGGTTGCTGTTGGTGATTATGGTTGTTTCTGGATGGATCATCAGCCCTCCTTTTGTTGTCAGATTGCCTTTCCGCATAGGTGAGGAGTTTTCGGTCCATCAAGTCATTGGCCAACTCAATAGTCTCATCCAATGTCTTGGGTTTGGCAGCTTTGACGTTCCCATAAATGTTGTCAGGAAGTCCACTGAGGTACTTGTCAATCTTCTCGGTTTCATTGGCAACAAACTTGGTACATATCAGGGTTAACTCTTGGAAACGTTCAGTGTATGCTGGAATGTCGTTTCCCTTGACTTTTAGGTTCCACAGCTCGATTTCTAGCTTCTTGATTTCACCCTGCGGACAATACTTGTCCGTCATCTTTCTCTTGAGTACTTCCCAAGTCATGGCATATGCCTCTGGACCTAAGGTTCTTATCTGACCATTCCACCAAGTCAAGGCAGCACCTAACAGAGTGCAGGTGGCAAACTTAACTTGATTCTCAACGGCACAACCACTGATATTGAAAACTGACTCCATCTTTTCAATCCATCGAGTTAAACCGACCACGCCTTCAGCCCCTTTGAAGTTCAAAGGTTGGCACTTCATGAAATCAGCGTAAAAACAAGGACGCGTGGTTTGCACGTTCCTTCGGTTATCCCCGTGCGAACTATGGCTTCCATCTCCATTGGTGGCGTTTCGCAAGAGAGTTTGGTCGATCATTGCTTGGATGGATTCGGGGGTCATGTTGTTTGGGTTGGTGTTATTGATAGGGGTATTTGGTCCTCCTCTGGTTGTAGGTGCCATGATTTGTCTGGATCACAAAAGACAAAACATGAGGTTATATGACAGAATATAATAATATATAGATGAGATAATCAACACAAGAGAAGTATATAGTACAAGATACCAAGATGTCGTCAATGAACACTATGACAAATTTGTCCAAGTACTCATGAAAAACACGATTCATCAAGTCCATAAAAACACCCGGAGCATTTGTCAATCCGGACGGCATTACAAGAAACTCATAATGACTGTAACGAGTGCGAAGAGCTGTTTTGAGAATGTCTTGCTTCTTTACATGAAGTTGATGATAACCTAATCTTAGGTCAATCTTTGAGAAAGACTTGGCACCCTGAAGTTGATCAAACAAATTATCTATTCGTGGTAGAAGATATTTGTTTCTAACTGTTATAAGATTTAACTCCCTATAATCAATACACAACCTTATGCTACCATCCTTCTTCTTCACAAATAAAACTGGCGCGCCCCACGCGCTGCTAACTCAGTCTGCTGCATATGAAAGCGAGTCTCGTGTACCTGGTGCTGTGTCTGAATGAGAGTACTCTGCAGCTGTAGCTGTGTCTGGTGTGCCTGTAGATAGGTCTCATGTGCATACACATGATCACGATGGGTCTGAAGCTCCTGATGAGTTGCCTGACCCAATCCTATCGAATGAGCCCAAGCCTCTCGGGAAGCATAGGCCTCCTCCTCCACCATCCATACGGTCTCCTGGAGAGTCATCCTATCCCCCATAAGTAAGTCGACCCGCTGCGAGTTCATCTCGACTCGCTGTGATATACGAGACCTACCATCCTGAGCATCCTCTAGTAGGGCATACAAGTCCTGTGTATCCCGCTCATGGAGCTCAGCAAGCTCTACGACCCTAGTGTTGACCTCTCCCACGGTCATAGGTGCTATCTCTGGAACTGCCTCTGCCGGATCTACCCAAGTATCCCTAATCCCGTACCCAACATCTCTAATCCCCTGTCGCCTCTCCTCAGCATCTACCGTGCTGACAAACCCATAATCTATCCCTTGACCTCTGACAGGTCTAGCAGTGGAACTCTCTCCGATCTCATATCTGGAGCGTATAGTGGACAAATGCAACCTCTTGCGGGGAGGCTGCTCAGACTCGGGAATATCATCCCTACGATCAACAGGTGATGGTATGGATAGAGATGGTGGTAGTGGAGGTGGTGGTAATGCGGCAGTAACTGCATCAATGAGAGCCTGGGTGGATGCTATCCTGAGAGTCTGGGTTTGGGTTAGACACCCAGATGATGGTGGTAAAGGTGGTGAATGAGCAGGTGGAGCCATGCACCTAGCAAGGCGCTCCCCTGCAGAGGGTGGTGATAGTGAGATGGGTGGTGATGGTGATGGAGTAGTCATGGCCAGAAGTCTCTCAACCTCTGCCTCTGGTGGAAGGGATATGGAAGTCTGGGGTCGGATGGTAATCCTAGCCCCAATGGTAATGTCAGTGGAGGGTGGTGGTATAATAGGCTCTGTCCCCTCAGGTGGGAAGACAGGCTCATCAGCAGGTATGATGGTAGTAGAGTCGGCCGGAGCTAAGTGCTCCTCCTCCTCCTCGTCCTCCTCATCCTCCTCGTCCTCATCCTCATCCCTGGCGTCATCCCTAGATGAGTCGCCGTCATCATCATCTCCATCATCTCCCCCGTCCATAGGATAGTCAATCGGACCATCCTCTGTCTCATCATCCTCGTACCCCTCTGGATCCTCCTCGGGATCCGACTCAGTAATGTATCCAGGTGACTCAGCAGTGGGTGAATCAATAGGTGGTAATGGCTGTTCCTCAGCCGGAAACTCATGGTCGTCCTCTAATGGTATGTACTCGGGATATATAGGCTCCGGCACATAGTTAGGGTCATGTGCCTGTATGAATAATGGCTCACGCTCATCCTCTTCCTGAGGAACTGGTAATATCTGTGGACCTAGTATGAAATCTGGTGACGGTGGGGCTACTGGCTGTAGCGGAAGTCCGTCGTATCCTAGTACGATAACCCGTGGAATGTCTCCCTCCGATACCTCCTCATAATCGGCTGCCCAGAAAGCCCTGCCGGGCTCAGAGTCGGAGTAGACGGAAGTGTAGTAACATCTTACGTCCGCAGAAGACATGGTTTCTGCAAAAAGTAAAATAACTTTTATATAGAGTATCTCTTATAAGAAAATTTCGATATGATATGTAAAGGCCTTTAATAAAAAGTCCATATAGTAAAATACGTAATATCATATTATATACACGTATATTAATCAGGTAAGCAACTTAGTACCAGTTACAATCTTAACCAATGCATGTCTATAAATATATAGCGCTATAGGGGTGGGTAAACAAGTAATTGCATTGTATGTCCCTCACAAATCCCATTTGTTACAATAGTTATGAAAATGTTATAGTCCAGACAAAAACTTTTGACCTGGTTCGCTACAACAACCAGGGCTCTGATACCAATCTGTAACACCCCTCAAATCTTGAGTAGCAGCGGACTGTGAATATCCGAAGGCGTTACAATTTTATTTGGTCAATACACAAGATCAGAGAACGACCAAAAGCGTGTCTTTGAAAAGATACCATTGGTAAACAAAATAATTGTTTGTTAAAACAAGCTCATGGCTTCAAATGGTTCAACAAAATAGATGAAAGATTTCGTGTTATAACAATATGTCCCCTAAAGTGTAATAAGACCTCCAAATCTTTAGACGTTGACTCTTCATTCATGACTCCCAAATGTACATCGCACCTCGTGCCTTAATGACCTGAAAAACCATGCTAAACGTCAACATAAAGTTGGTGAAATTCATAGGTTATGGTAAATCATTGTAGGACCGCAAGATTTTCCAAGTGGTAATGATTGAGTCAACGATCAAACATATAAAATTAATTACGTTTTTCCTAAGCTCATTATCACCAAGCTAACATGTATGAATGCAAATATAAATTTGCCAACAGTGTCCGTGAATATGTGCAAACGCCTGCAACATCAAGTTTCGACATGGTACGCGTTCGATCCAGTGATAGCTTACATCACCCCAACGGGGATCGTCAATCCCTACTAGATCTATCCATAACATTCGCCGCCGCCACAATAAATTCCCAATCACATCTATGCAATTAACAGTTTCATGATCATGGACATATGATGAGGGTTAGGTAACTTAGGCAAACACTAATCATGGCATAAAATGTAGCACTTTGCGTCCAGTTCGTAAAACACAGCATGTTATCACCCAAGGAAGTAAACCATTAAAATAATGTAAAGCATGGGGCTATGAACTCACCATACCCGGTAGGTCTCTTGAATGATAACAGTCTCCAAGTAGGTCGTCGGTATCACACCGTTAAGTACCTAAGTAAGTACGGTCAGTCTTAGTTTACAAATTTAAAACTAATGACTCATTGTATAAACTAAATCCATTTTAAGTTTATAATATACCGTGATCACTTGTGGCGGGGAGATGCACAAGATCCATTGCTTTTATTAATTTCGATGGTTCTCGATAAACGTGAATCATTATTAAATAAAAAACATAATTTATTAACTTGTTTATTTAACCCGTTCCCCCCCCCCCGCCCATTAATTCGAATATCTTTAATGTTCGACCGTTTTGTCAAGTGTTTCATTTATTTCACTTTTGTTCTGAAATGACACAATTAGTCCTTTAACTTTCGGGATTTTTACAACTTAGGTCCTTATGGTTTTTAATTTAGTCTCTAAGGTTTCAGGATACACAGAAATGGTCCCTGGAGTTAATGCCAATTCGAAAATGGCAATTCGAATCCTTTAAGTTTCGAATTTGTCACCTTTAGTCCCTTGACTTTGTAAAAATTGCATTTTCAACCCGATTAAATCCCGACAAGTGACATTTGGCCTTATTTAGCCCAAATAAGCCAACTCAATCATTTCGGCTTATAAATAAGCCATCCGAGCTTATTTTGGCTTAACGGGCCTTATTGGGCCCGTTAAGGTCCGTTTAGCGTTTTAGAGTCCCGTTATAGTTTTAATAGGTCTAAATGTCGATAATAAGCTCACGTGGGCTGTTCAAGCTTAAAATAAGTTGGGTGAGCTTATTGGAGCTTATTTCGAGCTTATTGCCTTTGGCCAAAACGTAGAACTCGATACGTGTTTAAGAGTTCATAAACTTTCAGTGCTTTTTCCATCCTATAACAAGACGAACGTTTTTTCCTTTTTCACTTATCAAATAAGCAATAAAGCCCATAAGCCCTCCAGATGGCCGATCCTTGGGCCCGTTTAGGCCCGATAGGGTTTTAGAAGTTCTAGTTGGGTCCATTAGGGTCCGTTAAGCTTATTTAGATCTAATAAGCACTGGGGGTATCTTTTGCTTATTAGCTTATCCGTATAAGCTAATAAGCTCTCCGTTGGGCCTATTGGGCCCGATAGTCACCCGAATGGGTTCTAGGGGTTAGGGCTCGGCCCGTTAACCTTATTTGAGTCCATTAAGCCCTTTGAACTTGTATAAGCTGCGTGAACTTTCACCAATAAGCTGTTAAAGAGCTTATTGTGAGCTTATTGCTCATATTGGACTCGCAAATGGGCTAGTAAGCCCCTTTAAGGTTCGGTTGGGTTTCTAGATGAGACGGGAGCCCTATATGAAGCCAATGAGCACTTCTCATGATGATTAAGCCCGAGTGGCTTATTAATAAGCCGCGGCTTATTAATAAGCTCTCGTTGGGCCCTGTTGGGCCTAGATTATAGCTCCGGTTAGGGGTGTTAACCTTGTGGTTTGGATTATTTTAGGTCCGAAAGGTTTTACTATAACTCTAAGGCTCATAAGTCAGTTCTAACATTAAAACAACGCGTTTAATACTTTTCCAATCGCGATCCTTAGCATGCAACCGTTTAATAACCTTGTAAACACGCACCCAAGCCGAGTTGATACGTTTTCTTTGAAAGTTTACGTATAGATTCCTTATATTTTCGCGAACAAGGCTTATATCCTACGTCGTGGTCTATTTCTATATATCAAGGGTAGTGGTTGCGTTAGCTTTTACGTTTTAAATCACCACATAAGTAACTATATCGAACTAACGTGCTCAACAAGACTTCACTTTACACATACCAGGCAATTTTTTGAGTAGTATATCGTACGTACATTTACTGACTCCTAGGCTAGTTTTCAATAACGAATGCGTAAAATATAAAGGAAATAAGTTGTGTACAACTTACAAGGGTCCTAAGCTCTTGGTTTTGGATTCGAGAAGTAACCCGATACACTTGTACTCAAGCGTATGCCACCCTAAGCTTTCAAAGCTTGTATACCTAGTCTTGAGCTTGTGTATTCCTCTTGACTTCCTTATATGTGAACTCAAAGGCTCCCTTAAATCCTTAGTGCCCAAGTTAGGTCGTGTAGAGCTCGTTTACTTGTAACCCGAATATATAGAGAGGAAAGAAAAGTTCTTAGCTTTGAGAGAGAGTGTTAAGAGTTTGGAAAATGTATTAAGTGTAGTTGTGAGTGTGTATTTATAGGGAATGAGCTTAGTTAACTCTCCTAGTCCATATATACAAACGAATCGTGCCCTAGGGGCGGTTCTTGGGAGTTTTAGTTTTAATCACACCCAATGGTTTTTGTTAAACCCACCATGAGTACATGTATTAATTAGCTAGGTGATGTACAAGATTTTGTTTAGCTAAGAAATCTTATGGCTTGGTGTTCTTTTCTTGTTAGATCGCGGCACAAAGAGATCCAAAGGAAAGAAATGGGTTATTACCCAAGGTGCCAAGATTATTAGGGGGACATTAGGACACAACATTAATTACCTAGTATATGTACATGTACTTAAAGATCACAAATAGGATCTGCTATCTATGTAACACATGGGACGATTTGTAGTAGGTTACTTGCCCAATTCGATACTAGCGGTATATAAACACATGACTAACTTGATTAAATTTTTGAGTTTAGGTTCTCAAAGTAGGTATTGGTTTGAGTCTAGGTAAGTCCAGGTATTTCCGGGGTGCGTCTAAATGTATTTTATCGCGAAACGTAACCCTTTTACGTGACCAATAAAAATAAAATACGCAAAGTACATAATTATTCTCAAAATAATTATTCCTTACTTGTTTGATGTAAACCTTAATTTATTTGGTGACCATTTACATTCATTGACTATTTCTATTCTACGCGGTCTAGCTTAAAAGTAATTATTAAAAGTAAACGCGTATCGGACTAAAACAAATAGTGATCATTAATATAGTCGTACTTGACACCAAATGAGAAATGTTTACAGGTCGGCTGCCGCCCGTAACATGAGGTTAATTGCATGAGAGTGGAAATGAATAAGCGGGATAGAGATGGTAATCGGATTCAGAACAGGGGACAGGGCCAACAGGAGAACAAGGGTCGTTATGACCAGGGTCAGCATGAGTATAGGGGTCGTCAGAACAAGTGTCGAGCATCGGGTCGTCAGGATCGGGTTATGATTAGAACGCCAGGAATTTTTGGGGTCAGATCAGAGTTGCTGGTAGGAATGGGAATTGACCGCAAAGGGTCAGGGTACCCTACAACCACGGCACAACAGGATTCAGTCAACTCCGGGATTTAACCAGGGTCATGCTTCAGTTCTGCATCAGAGGAGTCTACTGAACTTTGCCTCCTCTACCTTTTGTACTACATGGGAAAGCCTCATCGGGTGTTTGTTATAAGCTACATGGGAGATGTTTTACTTTGCGGATCTACTCATCATAAGGTGAAGGATGTCCCCAAGGGAAAGCAAAAGCAGAGTATGCCAGCGGATTTTGCTAGATTACCTCCTGCTACAGGACAGATTTATGCTACGACTCGTGATCAGGCGACAAAGACTTCAGGTACATAATACTGGTATTACTCGATACATTGATGATCGACTGTCTTCATTTTTAATTTGAATACTGGGACAGCTACACAATCTAGATATATTCTACCCGTTTGTAAAGAAACTTAATATGACTCCTACACCATTAATTGAACGCATAATCATTTCAACCCCAATGAAGAATCATATGCTTATTGACCATGAATATGTTAACTGCCCTCTACGTTACGATGATTGTATTCGTCCTGCGAATTTACTTCCTATCCATATGTTTCGACTTTGATTGATTCTTGCATGGATTGGTTGGCTCTCATCGAGCTACCATTGACTGCTAAGCTAGGACTGTGATCTTTGGTAACGTTTCGCCACCGGAATTTGTTTTACTCATGTTCCCTCACCGCTTAAGTCCTTAAGCACATCTCTGCTATGAAGGCACGTACCTTGATTTCTTATGGGTGCCAAGGTTTACTGGCGTCTCTGTTATGACACATCTTTTGGAGAGTCCTAATATGAAAATCTTTCCGTGTTCGTGAAATTCACTGATGTTTTATCCCGATGAACTTCCTGACTTCCTCCGGCTAGAGAGATTGAATTTGGCATGAGTTAATTCCGGGCTGAACCAATCTCAAAGCTTCGTATCGTATGGCAACCTGTTGAATGAAGGAGTTAAATGAGCGTTACAGGAGATGTTGGAGAAATGGCTTATTAACCCAGTTGTTTCGCCATGGGTGCAACCGGTCTTATTTGTTAAAAAGAAGGATGGGAGCATGCGCTTGTGTATTGATTACCGCTAACTCACCGTATTATGATTCGTAACCGATATCCTCTTTCGTGAATCGACGATTTGTTTGACCAACTGCAAGGGCCAAATTTTTTCAAGATTAACTGCGATCTGGTTTATCACCACTTCGTGTAGAGAGCAGAAATTTTCTAAGACTACTTTTCGTACGTTATGGCCACTACAAAGTTTCTTGGTTATGCCCTTCGGTCTGACTACTGCTCCTGACGAGTTTAAGGATTTTGATGAACTATTTTCTACGAGTACCTTATAAGTTCGTTATTGTTTTCATCGACGAACATCCTCGTTTACTCCAAGTCTAAAGAAGAACATACGACACTATGGATTTGGTTTGGAGATTCTTAGACAAAGAAGTTGTATCGAAGTTTACGAAGTGCGAGTTCTGGTTAACAGCAAGTCGCTTCCTTGGTCATATTTATCTGTAACGGCATCATTATGGATCCATCAAAGGTTGAGGCTATCACCAAATGGCCGAGACCTACTACGGTGATGGAGGTGAGAAGTTTTCTAGGGCTTGCTGGCTATTACCGACGTTTTGTTGAGGGTTTCTCCCGATTAGCTTTACCTCTTACCCAGCTGATGAGAAAGGGGGGGGGGGGGGGGGGGTGAGATGTTTGTGTGGACGGATTGAGCTCAGGAGAGTTTGAGGAATTGAAACAGATTGTGTCTGCTCCGATATTGACTCTTCCATCAGGTTTCCGGTGGTTTTCAGATATACATGATGCAATCGAATTAAGGTTTGGGTTATGTTTTGATGCAACAGGGAAGGTATCGCCTACGCTTCAAGGCAGCTAAGCCTTATAAGTAAATTGATCCAACCCATAATCTTGAGTTAGCTGCCGTGGTTTTTGCATTGAAGATCTGGAGACACTATCTGTATGGTGAAGCTTGTGATATATTTACAGATCATAAGAGTCTCAAATATATTTTTACTCAGCGAGAACTTAACATGAGACAGAGAAGATGGTTGGAACTTCTGAAAGATTATGACACTAACATCCAGTACCATCCGGGCAAGGCTAATGTGGTTGCCGACGCACTTAGTCGAAAATCTGGGAATGATACTTGTTTTGATTCCATAATCCTTCATGATTTAGAGCGTTTGGATGTTGAGCTATGTGTACGAGGTTCTGGTGGCTATTGGGCGAGTATGAGGATAGAGTCTAACCTCATGCTACAGATCAAAGAAGCTCAAAGGGACGACGGTGAGTTGTGGGCTATTGTGCAGAATGTTGAAGACGGTAAACATACTGAGTTCAGTGTTGGGATGATGACGGTGTTGTGTGGTTTGAAGATAGGCTATGTGTTCCAAATGATCAGGCACTTCCGCGAGAAGTTAGACGAAGCTCATAGTCTTCCATTTACTATTCATCCAGTTCAACCAAAATGTACAAAAGATGTGAAACAGTATTTTTATGCGGAATGGCATGAAACAAGACGGGCTACGTTTGTACCAAATGTATGACTTGTCAGCAGGTCAAAATTGAACATCAGAGGGCTATGTTTGTTAAAGCCATTGGAGATTCCCTATGTGGAAATGGAATGATGATCTCATGGATTTGTTACTGTTTGCCTACTACTCAGAAAAGACATATCGATTTGGGTGGTTGTTAATCGCTAACCAAGTCTGCCTATTTTCTTACCCAAACGGAAGAACATGGTATTAGTAGTTGGCCGGAGATAGATTCGACAGGAAATCGTTAGACTGCATGGTACTTCGAGCTTCTATTTGTCTGACAGAGATCCAAAGTTTACGTCTCCGTTTTTGAAAATTACAGAAAGCTTAGGGAACTCGACTTAAGTTCATAACAACATCTCATCCTACAAACCGATGGTCAGTCAGGAGACCATTCAGAATTTGGAAGATTAGTTTGAGGGCTTGTTGGGCCCTTTGGAATGGACGGGTAGCGGGATGACTATTTTTGTGCTTGGTGAGTTGCCTACAATAATAGTTGGCTGCTAGCATCAAGGCAGCACCTTTTCGAGCTTTGTATGGGTAGAAAAATGTCGACACCTATTTGCTGGGATGAAGTAGGTTGAGCGTTTGATGGAAGTCCGGAGCTTTCGAGATACTAATGAGAAAGTGCTGTTGCCAGGAAAGCTGAAAAGAGGCTAATCGCGACAAAGAGTTCAGCTGATCATCATCCGACGTGACTTAGATTTCAAGTTGGAGATCGTGTATTTTCTGAAGGTTTCGCCATTCAAAAGTTAAACATTTTGGGATCAAGGGCAAGCTCAATCCTCGATTCATCGGTCCTTTGAGATATTGGAACGTATTGGAGAGGTCTCGTATCGTCTACGCTTCCTCCGCAGTATCGCACGTTCACATAAAGATGTCTATCATGTACTCTTATTAGGGGGATAACCATTAATCATCCATTGGCATGCGCATCTTATCCATAAGAACAGATTCACCTGATATGTCTATGACCTAGGAAACCTAATCCATTCTGGATCGGCAAGAGAGAGTCATGAGAAACAAAGTTATTCCTTTTGTGAAGATTCTTTGGAAGAATCACCTAGAGCGTGAGGCTACCTGGGAGACCGAAGAGTCTATGCGAGCTAGTTATCCTCATTTCTTTGTCTAGTACGGTATGTTTTTGTTTCGTTCTCATTTCGTTTTCATTCCGGTTCATTTCAATTTTCGGGGACGAAAAATTTTTTTTAGAGGGGAAGAAGTTGTAAAACCTAAAAATCTCAACAAGTGTAAAATTACCAAAATACCCCTAATGCAAGAAAATTACATAAAAGCATGCATAAATTTCATTTTAATTCTAGAAATTATAAAAATACAACATATGACAATTATGGAATTTATGTAAGATTAAAATACCTTATATTTTGTAAGAAAAATAATTAATATTTATGTATATACATTAATGCCGAATTATGTATATTTAATTGTTTATACCTTACAATTAATATCAAATAAATATGGATAGTTACAAAATAAATATTGGCAAGTTACAAAATCTGATTTAATCACTTTAAAAGCCCATAAATTCGGCCATAATACCCATTATATTTCTTTTATGATTTTATTTTGTTAAAACCTAAAAACAAAACATAACCGAAACCCTAAAATCAAAAGAGGCGGCACCAAGAAATTTTCCAAGGGCAAGGACGAATTTTCCAAGGTGTTTTGAAGATCAAGGAAGGTGGGAAAAATAGTGGGAAGATTGTAGAGTGCTTGGTTCGATCGTGGTAATCGTTTGATTCGAATAAACACAACCGAATTCTATAAATTCATCAAATCATCAAGGATCATCAAGGGTATTTTTGTATCTCATTTTTCATCATATTAATTCGTTCTATGCTTAAGAAAAATATTCATGCATGTTATATTGATCGAATTAATTAAAACATGTTCGAAACCCTAATTTTTAGCTAGTTATGTAATCGGCATTTATAATATTTGTAAAATTGATTTTATATTTTTCTAAGGTTTTTTATATCATATATGACTCAGATAAATTGTTGGAAAAATTTAGGGGAGATTCGAATAATTATTTGGGATTTATTTATGTTTGCCGATTTGCGAATAAAGGGAAAAGGAAAGAAATAAAATTAGGGTTAGGGTTTTAATAATTTTTCCAGGTTCTTCTAATGCTAATGATTGTATAAAAATTGGGAAATGTTTGGGGAAAAATTTAATTAGGGTTTTAGTGATTTACTTATTAGCCGATTTGATTTTTAAAGTATAAGGGGGTGATTTGTAATTTCTGAAACTATGAGGTCTATTTTAAACATGTTATTATACTTATTATAATCTGTATAAAATAAGTTGGGGGGTATAAAGTGTCATGTTGATATTATTTTTGGATTAAAATGGTTAATTATATATAATAAGTAATTAGAAATTAATTAATTAAAATAGAGGGACTGAAATTGTAAATTCTGAAAAGTGGAAGGTTTGGTTAGTATTTAATGTATAAA
The DNA here is from genome assembly GCA_026074375.1 of Tanacetum coccineum. Taxonomy (NCBI): domain Eukaryota; kingdom Viridiplantae; phylum Streptophyta; class Magnoliopsida; order Asterales; family Asteraceae; genus Tanacetum; species Tanacetum coccineum. The sequence goes on from BQNB010033910.1 coordinate 12,371, forward strand.
GTATGAATTTGTCATATTTGAATCTATAAGGACTTGTTTTGTAATTATGGATAATTAAAGATAATGTTTAATTAATTAATAAACCAAAAGGACTAAATATGTAAATTATGTAAAATTAAGGGTTTGACTTGTAAATACAGAAAATGGAAGGTATAATCTGAATAAAATGTGAAACTTTGATATTTACCCTTTTAACCTTGAAAATTGTTGATTTTGCATATTAAACCCTAAAATATGGAAAGTTGTCATATTTAACCCTAAACTTGTAAGGTTGGCATATTAAGTCTCTAAGCTATTCAAAATACTTAATAGAATCTCAAATGATGAATATTACTAATTTTGGAAACTTACTAAAAATGGAAAGTTACTAATTTTGGAAACTTACTAAAAATGGAAAGTTACTAAAAATGGAAAGTTACTAAAAATGGAAAGTTACTAAAAATGGAAAGTTACTAAAAATGGAAAGTTACTAAAAATAGAAAGTATAACTTAAATGAATGGTTTGTAATTCGAATTTATCATGATCAAGAGATTGAATTTTGATTTTCCAATGGTTGTATTCATTTGATTATTGCTTTGCTTCGGATAAGTACAGATATTCATCTGACCAAATCGTTAAGGTTTTCTCATAACTCATATATTCCCTCTATCTTTTAATTACTTATGTGAATTGCTACATTTGCTCTGACTTTTATCTTGGTCTCTTATAAGATTCTGTTTATTAATGTTCTATTTGAACCTGCTATGCTACCTTTGATATTTGAACCTTTGGCATAGAACCTTTGCTATGATACCTTTGAATTGAACTTTGATATGACTTTGCTTGAACCCTTCAGTTTTAAGACCCGAACCACTATTTGTCTCCTAGCCATAGAAGGTAACCTGCCAGTGTCATTGATGCAGCCTTTGGCAATGACTCATGTGTGGGTGATGATTTCTTCCCCACACCGTCCCCCATTTGATATTATTATTGCGCAATTATGAAGATTCTTATTTGTTTTAAGGGGCGTATGGATGCATCCTAAAGTTGTTTGTATTCGATGGAAAATGACATTAATGAATACGTATATTTGGTGACTGGATGTTGGGTGCATTTCCACGTCTTTCACATTTTGGAGATCGCGACTCCATTTACATGATTGATTTGTTTGGTCTTGGTAATTGGAACTTGATTTTACTTTTCAGATTTCAGTCTTACCTTACACTATGAATGATTCTATTTGTCTTACCTTTATCTGTATTCTTTGATCATGTCTTGTTAAATCCTTTGCACCTTAATATCGTATCCTTTGATTTTCCGTTATCTTTTTGAGCGTTCGAATTATATATATATGTTTTACTGTGCTTTGTATCTCAGCCGCACTTTCTTTGTCCTGCGGCAGTATCTAAGCAAGGAGCTGGGGTTGCTTTCGGGATATGATCTGAGTGTGTGCTTAACCTAGAGATCTTAGTTTTGATATATGATATGTTACTTTTCAGACTTCGTTATTTTCGGTTATGTTCGTTTGGATTATGTCTGTCTTTTAAGAACTTATGTAGCCAATTAAGTCATGTTTACTTATTTTCCTTTGATATTAATTTTGAGACTATCCGCTGTTATATTTATAGCTTGTTGGTTTATGATTATGTATGCTTTGATGTCACACAAGGAAAATACATATTTTGTAATACTTCTACCCTTCTAGGGTCGGAGGCGTTATTACAAAAATTTGGTACTATGCTGTATGACCGTTATACTGTTTGATCCCCTAAACAAAATTTTTTTCATTAATTTAAATAGAGCCGTTTAGATATTTTCTGCCAAAATACCTATATATAAGGTGTTTTGACATAATTTGACTTTCATGATCTTACTATATATCACTGATTTTACTCCCGATAAACTCATATTTCTTTATAGTCGGGATCAAAACCATATCTCTACGTTGTTCCTCTATATAATCTCAATTAACTTCTCCAAGCTTTCATTACTTTCCCACACGATCATAAAACACCAAAATCAACATTCACCTCTTTTACCTCATTGCTAGTTTGGAATTTGTATAAGCACATATGGCAGTGTCTTGGGAAAAAATCTACAGGAGTGAGGGATTTCATCTAGTTATTGACTTCCTAAGTCAAAGTCATATCAGCTAAGCTCTTACCAATAAGACATATACTCTAAAATCTCATTCATCCAACAATTTTGGAGAACTGCTGAAGCTGTCTACTTATACTGATAGGGAGTAACAATCACTGCTATCATTGATGGCCAATCCAAGACAATCACTGAAGGCTCCTTAAGAAAGACATCTCAAGTTGGAAAGATCATGATGTTATCACTTCTATTCCCACTCAAAAATTTTTTGACAGCTTGCACTTATGGGTATCAACAGATTCAGATAAGTAACTTTTCAGAAGGGTGTTTCTCCCCACAATGAGGTTTTTTATACAACTCTACTTCATATGCCTAGCCCTAAGAAGACTGCTTGGGAGAAGTGATTAGTAGTAACATAAGCTACTGCTCTTATCTGCTTAGCCAACAAATAGGAAGTACAAACTTCTCAAGGCTAAATTTGAACATATGGTCACAAAACATAGGAAGCCCCCATAAGTTTTTTAATGTAACCTATCCCAGTTTTATTCATATTTGCCTAGAATATCAGAAGAAACAGCTTAAGACACATTCCAGCACATATCCTGTACCCTCTCTAAATAACAAGGTTTTTAGCAACATAAGGAGACTTACCAAAGGGTATACAGGGGCAGAAATTGGGTTATTTCCTACTATGATTACTTCACCTACACCTGAATCTTCACCTCCACCTTCATCTTTACCATCAAGGATCACATCATCACCTTCACTATCATCTGCACCATCCACTGAACCTACCTTTGAACCTCAACCTTTACCTGATGCAGAGTACCATGTTCCAACACCTAATGAATCACCTCTCTATGCTGTTCACTCACATGGAAATGATGAGGGTAGCTTGAAACTAACTGAATTGACGAATTTAGTTACCAAACTATCTGAGAGGATTAGAGTCTTGGAGGATGATTTGAAGAAGACAAAGCAAACTTACAATTCTGCATTCACTAAGCTTATTCTCAAGATTAAGAAGTTAGAGACTACAGTTAAGACTGGGAAAGCAAGGAAAAGAGCAAGGGTTGTGCTTTTAGAGGATAAAGAAGATGATTCTTCCAAATAGGGGAGGAAGATATCTGTCATAGATGAAGACCTTAATACCTACTTTGCTCAAGATGATGAAGTTTTTCATGATCAAGATACTGCTAAAGAAAGACAACCAGAAGATAGTACTGCTGGTATTACAGTTAGTACTGCTCCTATAAATATTAGTACTGCCAGAGAAACTCGTAGTACTATTGGTAGATTTGTATATGCTAGAAGGAGTAAAGATGCAAGGAAGGATAAAGGCAAAGAAATCATGACTGAACCAGAACCTGAGAAAAAATCCAAGAAGCTATTGGAACAAGAGAGACTGGGTTTAGAAGAAGCTATCAGATTACAAGAACAAGTTGATGAAGAGGAAAGAGCTCAAGTAGCAAGAGATGAAGAGATAGCAAGACACCTTTTAGCACTGGATGAAGAAAGAGTTACAACTGAAACTAAGACAACTAAGGATATTGATTGGAATGATCCTTCAGTTCAAAAGTATTGGGATTTGAAGAATAAACCAAAGTCAGAAGCTCAAGCAAGGAAGAACATGATTGTCTACTTGAAGAATCAAAGTAATTACAAGATGAAAGACTTTGAAGGAATGAGCTATGATGAGATTAGGCCAATTTTTGAAAAGGTATGGGATTTCAATCATAACTTTGTGCCTATGGATTTGGAAGTTGAAAAGGAAAAGAAGATTTAGACATAGTTTCAAGAGAAGATGTTGCAGTAGATGTTGAATCTCTATCTACAAAGTATCCAATTGTTGATTGGAAGACTTACACTTTGTCAGAAAACTTCATGTACTACAAAATCATTAGAGGAGATGGAAGCTCAAAGAACTACAAGATTCTGAGTGAAATGTTATATGATTTTGATAGACAAGATATAGTGGAGTTATACAGGCTGGTCAAAGAAAGGTATAGTTCCTCAAAACCAGAAGGATATGATTTAATGCTGTGGGGAGACTTGCATACACTTTTTGAGCCTGATGAGGAGAGTGAAATATGGATGAATCAGAATGAGTATAATCTGATAAGTTGGAGTTTATGTGATTTCTGTGGAGTTCACATTCTGCTGATGCAAAATGGAATTGCCATACATATGCTTACAGAAAAGAAGTATCCTCTAAGTCAAGAAATGATATCAAAGATGCTGAGTAAGAGATTGGAGGTTGATCAAGAGAGCACACAAGCATATGAACTACTAAAGTTCATCAGATCACAAGTGAAGAAGTAGATAAGTGTTTGAAAGAATCATCATCAGAAGACAAGAAGATTTAATCCAGAAGAAACTTGAGATTAGAAGATAAATCACAAGTTTAGGGGAGGATTGTTGGGAATAAATCTTCATCAAGAGTTAATACTGCCAAGGTATAACTAACAGTACTAATGGAGTTAGTACTGCCAGTACAAACTTAGTACTGCCAGTGTTAGTTAATACTGCTAGAAGAAAAGTTAATACTGCTGATGGTTAATGCTGCTGACTTGGAGATAAGGATGCAAAGAGATAAATATGGAATGTAGATTCGTATATGATTATAATTGTAATTGATCCTAAAAGTTCGGTAGTTATCTTGTAAAGGACTCCTTGTGGTGTATAAAAGGAGATCCTAGGTTAAGATTTTACATATACTTAAGAGACAGATATACATCTTAGAGAAAGAACGTATAGCTTCAAGGTTGTAACCCTAGTACTAAGGAAGAGTACTCGTATTATTGATCTAATAATATTGAAGCATTTTGTGTTTTATTCATTGTTCATTGTTTAGTACTGTTTCATTGATTAATACTTCTAGAGTATTGAAGTGTAGATTTCGCATACACTTTGATATACAAACAAAGTCTCTACCATTGTTATTTTAGATTCATCCAAGGTAACATACACTTTACAAGGTAAAGAATCGATCAAGGCTTGGGATCAACACCTGGGTTAACTTGCAATTTGCTTTCTGTCCCACAACTGTTAGATGAAGGAAATTGTATAGTTCAGTTTGCACCGAACATATGTGTTATAAAGGATCTCACTTCGAGGACGGTGATTGGTGCGGGTGAAAGAAAAGATGGTGGACTATTTTACTTTAGAGAGATGCCGCCAACTAGAGCGTTCAAGACAACAACAACCCTTCCTTTTGATATTTGGCACAAACGGTTAGGTCATCCCTCGCTAGAAGTTTTAAAGCTTCTTCCTGAGGTAAACCTAAATAAAAAGGATAAAGAATTAAGTCAAAGTTGTGATGTGTGTCATCGTGCAAAATAATCTCGTGAAAAATTTCCGGTTAGTGATAATAAAGTAGCGTCTATATTTGAGCTTATTCATTATGATTTGTGAGGATCATATAAAACAACCTCGTCTTGTGGTGCATCGTATTTCTTAATAATTTTTGATGATTTTTCTCGCTCTGTTTGGGTGTCTTTGCTTGTACACAAGTCTGAAGTTTTCGAAAGCATGAAGTTGTTTTTAGCCATGGTTAAAAGACAATTTAACAAACATGTTAAAATTGTTTGAAGTGATAATAGAACCGAATTTACTTGTATGAAACAATTTTTTCTTGATAAAGGAATCATATTTCAAACATCATGTGTGTGTACACCTCAACAAAATGGTCGAGTTAAACGAAAACATCGACATATCTTAAATGTTGCTCGTGCACTAAGATTCCAAAGTTCTCTTCCTATTGATTTCTGAGGCGAGTGTATTTTGACTACCGCCTATCTTATTAACCGTACTCCTTCCCCCATCTTAAAAAGGAAAACTCCATACACAGTTCTTTACAATGTAGAACCACCATATAATCACTTGCGTACTTTTGGTTGTTTGTGTTACGCACATACAAAAACAGGGGACAAGTTTGCAAGTCGTAGTCGAAAATGTGTTTTTGTCGGGTATTTGTATGGGCAAAAAGGTTTGGAGGTTATTCGACTTAGAAAAGTTAGAATCTTTTGTGTCACATGATGTTGATTTTTTGGAACATATATTTCCATATGATACATAACCTATAGTCCCAAGTGTCAATGATAATGAATATAATGACACTGGGCTACATGAAGAGCCCCTTTCCCAAGATAGGGGTAATGAACTCATGAATGAGGAAACCACGGTTCATGATAATCAAACAGTAAGAGATGACGACACATTATCATCACCACAATCACTAAATGTTGAGGAGCAAATTCAAGAAGAAAATTTATGGAGAGGGTACCGTAAGAAAGAAACATCAGTGATTATGTCACAAATACAACCAAGAAAAAGAGTCCATCCCGTTCTACACCGCCTGCTCAATCTCGATCCTAAGGTACTCCATATCCTATAGCTCATTATGTAAACTATGATAAATTTTCATCTTGTCATCGAACTTTTCTTGAGGCTATTGAAAAAGAACGAGAACCTGTAACATATTATGAAGCAATCAAAGATAAGCGTTGGAGATCTGTGATAGATAGTGAACTCGAGGCACTAGAACAAAACAAGACTTGGATGATTGAGAAACTTTCACCAAACAAGAAAGCTCTTGGGTGCAAGTGGTTGTATAAAATAAAGTACAAATCAGATGGGACTATTGAAAGATTCAAAGCTTGACTCGTGATTCTCGGTAATCATCAAGTGGCTGGAGTCGATTATAGTGAAACATTCGCGCCGGTCGCGAAAATGGTGATTGTTCGAGTTTTCTTAGCAATTGCGGCAGCTAAGCAATGGGAACTTCATCAGATGGACGTGCATAATGCGTGTGACACCCCGAGAATTTCCGTCCAATAACTTAGCCGTTTCCGTTTAGTAATTTGAATTTTTAAAAGTTTCGTTTAACTTTTCCGTTTAACCGGGAAGTTGTTCCGTTATTATCTAAGAATCGTTACTGGGAGCGAACCAGGATGCCAAACATTGTAGTATTTTGGCAATAGCCACGTTATTATATTTTAAGGCAATATTTAAAATTTCATAATTTTCGGAGATACCGTTATTCGTTTCGTTACTTGCGTAAACCGTGTTTCGTTTAAAAATGAGCATATACATGGAAGGCTTGGAAATTAAATCAAATAAGGAGCACTAGCACCTTATAATATTGAAAACTAATTTGGTCCCCCCCGTATGCTTGAGTCCCAAAAACCCCTAATGAACCTTAGAGTACAAAGTTGATTCAAATACAATAAGACAAGTTTCAACACATGTTTTTGTCCTAGTTTAATTTTGATTGGTGGATCAAATTGGTCCCCTTCTCTTGTCCTATTACACGACACACACAACACATATTTATTGTGTGAAGTAAACTTTGTATTACTTAAACCAAATTACTTCTACTTTCTCATTCATAAAACACACACACACTAGAAATTGAGTTTTCTCTTTTCTTCTTTGCTCTCTTTTGTTCGAACCACCTAAGAAACACACACACACACACTTATAATTTTCCAATCTTGATTAAAAACCTTTGAAGATATTGTGTTTGTAGTTGATATTTATTGTATTCGGGTTGGTTTTAAACAACATTTGGGTTGTTTCTAGTCATCAATCATCCTTCTAAACCACTTCTTTTTGTAAGTCTCTTAATCTTTAAATAACTTGTACTTTCCTAATCATCTTGATGCATACATGATAGTTGTACAACTTATTTTGTGAAAACAAGATTTTAAAACTACATAAACCTTAAAAGGTTACATATATATTTCGAAAATAATAAAAAGAAATATAAGGAAATCATAGTTTTGTGATCGTGGTTATTTTCGTGTAATAAAAATGGTATGTTATAGCTTATTATATTCGGCTTATGTTATAAAGCTTTTGGAAAAGCTTATTTTGATTATTTCGAGCTTATTGGGCTTATTATTTGGTTCGGCCCAAAATAGAAAAAGAAGGAAGAAGTGTTTGTTTAGCTTATTTTGTTTCGGCTTATATTTGTTAACTTATTTTCTAGCTTATTTTGAAAGGACAAATGATAAACTTATTCGGCTTAATAAATAAGCCCGAATTTAGCTTATGGGGCTTTTAAGCCACGTCCCACATCAAAAAGTCCATGAACCGCGAGCTTAACTCATAAGCATAAGGTTCGGCTTATGTTGTTTTGGCTTATTAAGAGCTTATGATAGCTTATTGATGAAACCAATGACTTATTTAATACTTTTGCTTATCGGACTAGAATAAAGAGTTTTTATGGATCGAACTTGTGAAATGTAAATTGAAAGTGAATTTTTTTATTAAAGTCTATGACTTTGGAAAACATGTAAACACGAACGGGTCATGCCGAAATTTTGTAAGAATTATATACTTAGATTAAATTGCGAAATGTATTTTTATAAAACTTTTTCAAAAAACATATTATTTATAAACGATAAATAATATATATACTTAACTTATATAAATACATTAAAATACATATTTATGTTTTCTACATACATATTTAATTTAAATATCGACAGTTAAGCGTGCTCGTGTGAGGGAAGCACTAACATGGGCGACCTGTCGGGAAATGGATAAATTAAAAATATAAAAACATTATTATCAAAAGGTTTTAAATCATTATTTGGAATTATTGGGTAAAATGCCGAACAATATATATATAAATATATTTTACTTGAATGTTATTAAATGACATCATTATATATATTTATATATATACCTTCGACCACAAAACCGATCACTAACGTTTTAATTATAAGGACATTTACAAAAGTATTTTTACATAAACATTTGTACAATATCCGTATTTTCCTATCAATCTGATTCTAAGTCGAAACCTATATTCTCTTAGGTTGCGTTCGTGTACCGTCATTCGTTTTCGTGTGATCATATTCCTAGACGTTTACTCTTTCATTTCACCGACTCGAGGTGAGTTCATAGCCCCACTTTTACTTGTTTTGAATAAATGTTTTATAACTTGAGGTGAGAAACATTGCTTGTTTTTAAAATTAGACACAAGTACTATACGTAAGAATTCCCCCATTTACGTGTTGCCTAAGTAGCGATTAGACCACTATTGCCAGAATTATCATGAACAGTTAATTGTTGTAACCATCCTGTTGGTTAAGTGAGTGCGAGTGAATAAATAGATCTATTAGGACTGATTATCCCTATCCAGGTAAGAAGCACTTACTAGTTCGAGACTTCCAAGAACTAACAGATATATGTCATGTCAAAATAGTTAGGTAGTCTTTGGTCGAACACCTGAAGGGCAAGCCTTTATAGCATTGTACATGCTATCCTTTAGTATTAGCTTTGGTGTCATGAGCTTAGTGCAACGTAAATACCTTTTTATGTGAAGTTGTATCTGTTATAACTGTCGCATACATGTTGATAAACTTGTGGTCCACACTAATTACGTTTGAAATAAACCTATGAATTCACCAACTTTATATTGACGTTTTAAGCATGTTTTTCAGGTACTTAGCTTTGGACTTCTCTGATGTGCTATGTGAAGTCTACGTGCAATATGATATCATCTTTCAAGACTTTATTATCATTCATACTCGTTGTCTTTTGAAAACTTAATTATGTTTCCGCAACGTTTTAAATTTCACTTCAAATCTTGTAAGATTTATTTATTTTTAATAAATACAACGAGTTATGATTTTCAAAACGTCCATTTAGTGGTCGTTCTTTGTATCTTGTGTGATGTATATTATGACGTCACGCCCCCGGACACGTATTCCGTCCAGGCCCCGTTTGGGGGTGTGACAGATTGGTATCCAGAGCCAAGGTTATAGAGAACCAGGTAGAATATCTAGGTAGAATATCTAGGTCTGGACTATAACCAGTATGTGATCCTACGTGTTTTTACGTGTGCCTTATACCTATTTTTGCTATGACGTATACGTGAGTACCATTTTGCCTTGAGCATGCTATGTTATGGGTTTACCTCTGCCCTACGTTTACCGTTCCCTGCATTTAAGTTGCTTTGCATTATTTTTACCCTCAACCTCTATTTTGCTATGAGCTTACGTTTGTCTTGCGTTTATCTTTCCCCTGCGTTTACGTTTGCCTTACGTATATTTTCCCATTTTCATATATGGAAGTTGTCTATATATATATATATATATATATACACACACACACATATATATATATACATATATATATATATACATATATATATACACACACACACACATATATATATATATATATATATATATATATATATAATTTTCCTAAGACATTGTGAGTGACACAATGGTCTTGTTTATTTTAAGACATTGCAAGTGAAACAATTGTCTCGTTTACTTCTAAAACATCGTGCATAATACGATGGTCTTTAAAACTTTTCGCGACTTTACATTATACCGTTTTGCGTAATTTTGGAAACCCGTTGCAGTCTGTCGACCCCACCGATTATCCTACTATTCGACTTTGAACACCCGCCCTATGCTGTTGAAACACCTACGTCATTTCGTCACGTCTCAACTTTTCTTACTTCTCATAACTTCTAGAAACATGCCGATTAACTCGCACACAACTTTAACCCATCACCTCATAACATTCTATTTCTTTTTGGAAAAACGACTTTTGAAATTCGACTTATTTTATTTCGTTTACTCCGTTCGAATATGAAGAAAATACCGACAACGAGACAAGGAATGAGTTCCACAAGGATCGAGCGTATTGTAACCCGATGAATTGCTAATGCCATTAAAGTTGTTGTTGTCTATGAGGCAAAAATCCGCGTGGCTCACGACTAAATGTATCAGGTCGTACGTTAGGAAACCGAGATGGCAAGGAATGCCAACAACAAGATAAACGACAAAAGGTCGTAAGAGCTTACATTGCTAGACCAAATAACAAGAATGGATATGTAGGAAAGTTACCCTACTACAACAAACGTAAGTTGCGCCTCACTGGATCGTGCACTGTGGAGTGCAATAACTACAAGAGAGTTGGCCATACGAGTAGAGATTGTAGGGCACCTGTTTTGATAACAACTTAGAGGCCACCGTGGAAAATTAGAAACCTGGAATACCTATTGTGAGTGTGGAAAATCAGGACATTACAAGAGTGATTGTCCAAATCTGAACCGTGCGAACCGTAGTTGAAAAGTAAAAGCTCGCGAGAACTCCTAGGGCCGTCAAAGATAATGTTGATACTTAAAGAGAGATTTCCTATCGTGCCTAGTAGAACCTAAGTAGACTTGAACCGTAACCCCTAAGAGTTTTACACTAGTATTTCCCTATAAACTTCGCGTATTGTGTGGATGTTTTTAAACCATCTGTTCATTTTGTGTCATGACGATTTGGTCAGTTACACCTAAAATTTCTATTGCCTTATGTAAGGTACTCCTCAAATCTATTACCGTCTTATAACTCATTTCATTATTATGTTATAAACCGCTTTACTGTTATAAACTAATTGGATGTTATCCTATGAACTATTTTAGTGTTTTCTTATAAACATAGTAGTTGTCACGTTATAAGCTATTTTACCGCCGGTTTACAAACCGTTTAGCTGATAGCTTTTTGTGTATTTCAACACCTTATAAACCATTTCATTATCATTTGTGAAGCATTCTAGCGTCACCTCATAAACTATTTTATGGACATTCTATAAACTATTTTACCATCAGCCTACGAACTATTTTGCTGACAGCGTATTAACCATTTTACTACCATTCTATAAAAGCATTTTGTTACCATCTTATAAATTGTTACGTCGTCACCCTATAAACTATTTTGCTATCATTAATATAAGACATTCCACTAACGCTTTTCAAACCATTTTGCTATCGTCTTATAAACCATTTTACTATTGGTTAACAAATTATTTTGATGCCATCTTATAAACTATTTCATAGTCATCATATAAACCATTTTACCATTATCTCATAAATTATTCTACTATCATCTCATAAACTATTTTTGCGATCATTTTTAACAAACTAAATCGTTTTTCATCTTTTAACCTATTTCATCGTCGTTTATAAGCTCTTTTGCCATAATTTTATAAACCATTTCGCTAACACCTTATAAACTATTTCGATATCATCCTACAAACCACATTGTCAACATCTTATAATTATCTTACTATTACCTCATAACTTTATCTAGCTATCATTTAATAAACTAATTCGTTTTCATCTTATAACCTATTTTACGGTTATTTATAAACTCTTATGTTAACCCATTACAAACTACTTTGCAGTCATCTTACAAACCATTTCGTTGTCACCTCATGAACTATTTCGTTGTCATTATAAACTATTCGCCGTCAATTTACGAACTATGTCATTGTCATCTTATGAACTACTTCGTGTCTTTTACAAACTATTACTTTGCCACTTTATAAACTATTGGGTTGTTAGCTCGTAAACTATTTGTTACCATATTATAAATCCCTTACTATTACATTATATACCATCATGTAATCTTCTCGTAAACTATTTTGCTATCATCTCATAAAATATTTTCTGATATTTTACAAAATATCTTGTGTCGCTATATAAACTACCTTGTTTTCATCATTACGAACTGTTTTGCTACCTTATAAACTATATCGTTCATACCATATAAGATTTTTAAACGTAACACTAGTTTGACGAAATGAGCATATTATCGTTAGTTCCTAAATTATGCATAGCCTGATCACCTATGTATAATTCAGGAAGGACCATGCTATGCTGGGAGTAGTCACCTTAAAAACTTTGACAATTCATTCTTATTTTTCATTTCTATTTTTCTCTCTCTTTTCCCTATACTTTCAATGAGATTTTATGGTATTCATTTCTTACTAATATTTTGCGTGCGTATTCGTGAGTTGTGTTGGTCATGTGTACTCGTGTTGTAAGCACCGAAACCAAGTAGGTATTTCCCAATCCTATCATATAGAAACACCACACCCTTAGCCGAGAGACTGAAGCACGCTCCCTGTAGTCACGATAGTTATAGATTGTAAGAACTTAGACGTAACCGACTTATCACTCTAATTGGCTTATAACCAATAGAACTGGGAGATTTCCTTCAATATACTTACCTTTTCGTGAATTAGAACTACGTAAATTATGAGATTCTCGTGTCGACAAAACTTTTAATGGACCCAAAGTTGAAGCAAAAGATGAAATTATTGCAAGTAAATGAAACCTGGTTGATAGAAGCCTCACCTCCGCTAAGATTAGTCCTTTAAGTGGCATCGTCCCATCTACTGTAGACACTAGGTACTCCGTTGAGTTAGCCGACAGAAAGATTATAGAAGTTGATACCAACATTTGAGGTTGTGTACTAAATATTCTGAATCATCTATCCAAAATAGAGTTAATGCCTGTAGGACTTGGTAGTATTGACGTTATCATCGGTATAGGTTGGTTGACAAAGTACCACGCCATGAGAAATTATGATGAAAGATCGTTTGTATCCCCTTAGGTGATGAAACCTTAACGATTCAAAGCAATAGGAGTGATGGATATGCATCGATAGTTGCTAGTAAGCAAAGTTGTTTGATAGGATTGGTACGTTGGAGCGGGATAACTTGAGACTCGGAGGCGTGTTATGTGTTGAGAGAAAAAGAGTTGACCGTCTCTGGCGTAGTATGCCGTATACTTAAAAGGATTTGTAAGACCAAGTTCCTAACTCTAGGGAGCTCCGATATTGTTCGTCAAAAAGAAGGATGGATCCTTCAGGATGTACACCGACAGACGAGAATTTAACAAGCTAACTGTTGAGAACCGTTACCGTTACCTATTATAGATTACCTTTTCGATCAACTATGAGGATCTAGCGTTTACTCAAAAGTCGACCTAAGGACTAGTGACCACTAAATAGAGTTCGAGAAAAGGATGTTCTAAGAACGCATTTAGAACCCGCTATGAGCAATTCAAGTTTCAGGTCATTAGATTTGATCAACACACCAGAGGCATTCATGGATCTCATGAATCGAGTGTACAAACCGTAGATATCTTTATTTGCTCAACCAGAAATAAGGAGTACAAGGAACACTTTAGGCTTATCTTAGGATTGCTTAAGAATAAGGAATTGTACGCCAAATTCTCTAAGTGTGAATTCTGGCTCCCGAAAGTGCAATTTCTTGGCCGCGTTGTTGATAGTCAAGGCATTCACGTCGATACCGCCAAGATTGAGACAATCAAGGATTAGGAAACGTCTACGACTCCAACGAAGATACGAAAATTCTTAGGTCTTTCCGGTTATTACCGATGAATTATCGAAGGTTTCTCTAGGATAGAGAAGCCTCTAAACCAAACTAGCTTTGGAAAATGTGAGATGCGAATGGGAGGAGAAGGAAAAGGAAGCCTTTCAACTATTAAAGTAGAAACTTTAGGGTGCACCAATTTTAGCATTTCCCGATGAAACAAAAAACTTTGTGATTTATAACTCCTCGCATAATGGATTTGGTACTATAATGATGCAGAAGGAGAAGGTGATGGCTTACGACTCTCGACAACTGAAAGCTCATGAGAAGAACTATACGACACACGACCTAGAATTAGGAGTAATAGCGTTTACTTTCAAGATTTAGGAACACTAACTGTATGGCATAAAGCGCACCACGTTTATAAACCATAAGAGATTACAACACATTTTAGATCAAAAGGAATTGAACATGAGACCACGTAGATTGTTAAGATTGCTCAGTGATTTCGATTGTAAGATTCGATATCACCCTAGAAAAGCAAGCGTTGCGACAGACGCGCTAAGCAGAAATGAATGAGCTAAGCCTCTCAGAGTGAGAGCCTTAGTGATGACCATTAATTTAAACCTACTACCATAGATTCATGATACACAAGTAGAAGCTCTCAAGAAAGAGAACGTTAAAGATGAGAACTTTCATGGTATAGACAAAGAGTTGAAAATCATCTTGATGAAACTCTCTGCATTAAGAGCATGAGTTGGTTACCAGGCGTTATGAACTTATGAGAATTGTTCAAGCATGAGTTACACAAACCTAACTATTTCATCCACCCTGGAATCGGATAAGATCTATCATAATCTTAAGAAGTTTCACCAATGGCTCGTTATGGAAGAAGGCATCACCACCTATGTCAACAAGTACTTGGTGTGTTTAAAGATGAGGAACGATTACCTGAAGCCATCTGGTTTACTGGTACAATCAGAAATACCCCATTGGAAATTAGAAAAATGTAGACATGGATTTCATCATAAGACTATCAGAGAAAACAAGCAGTACGACACTATTTGGCTAATAGTGATCATCAAGAAAAGAATTATGCCAACGTAAAACGCAAACCCTTAGGATTTCAAATTGAAGCTAAGGCCGTGTTGAAGGTATCGTCTTGGAAAGGAGTGATACGTTTTAGCAAACAGGGAAAGCTGAACCCTAGATATATCAAACCCTTTAAGATTCTCACCGAATTTAAGAATTGTCGCTTATCGACTTGAACCCCGGAACAACTAAGTAGATTCCATAGTACGTTTCACGTATTGAACCTAACGAAGTACTTATCCGGTGAAACTCTTGCCATTCAGTTGGATGAAATCCAAATCGACGACATGTTCCACTCCATTGAAGAACCTGTCGTAATCATGGACCATGAGGTCAAGCGTCTGAAGGTGAGCCGCATTCCAATTGTCAAAGTATGTTGGACCTTTAGGAGAGGTCCTGAGTATACGTAGGAACGTGAAGAAGTACCTACATCTTTTCCTGATTTCTGCACCGGTGGCAGATGCTACGTCCTAAGCTTTGAGGACAAAGCTTCTTTAACGGGGAAAGAATGTGACACCCCGAGAATTTATGTCCAATAACTTAGCCGTTTCCGTTTAGTAATTTAAATTTTTAAAAGTTTCGTTTAACTTTTCTGTTTAACCGGGAAGTTGTTCCGTTATTATCTAAGAATCGTTACCGGGAGCGAACCGGGACGCCAAACGTTGTAGTATTTTGGCAATATCCACGTTATTATATATTAGGGCAATATTTAAAATTTTATAATTTTGGAGATACCGTTATTCGTTTCGTTACTTGCGTAAACCGTGTTTCGTTTAAAAATGAGCATATACATAGAAGGCTTGGAAATTAAATCAAATAAGGAGCACTAGCATCTTATAATATTGAAAACTAATTTGGTCCCCCCTCCACATGCATGCATGCGTTAAAACACCCCTAATGAACTTGGAGACCAAGTTGAATTCAAATTACAATAAGACAAGTTCCAACACATGTTTTTGTCCTAGTTTCATTTTGATTGGTGGATTAAATTGGTCCCCTTTCTTCTCTTGTCCTATTACACGACACACACACACAACACACATTTAGTGTGTGAAGTAAACTTGACATTACATATATCATATTACTTCCACTTTCTTATTCATATTTTACACACACTTAGCATTTGATATTTCTTTTCTATTTTGATCTCCCTAGCCCATGAAAACACACACACACACATACATAAACTTATAACTTTTCATATTTGATCAAAAACTCTTGAAGATTTGTTGAAGGTTTGATCATTTATATCATTCGGGTATTAGTTAAACAACATTTGGGTTGTTTCTAGTCATCAATCATCCTTCTAAACCACTTCTTTTTGTAAGTCTCTTAATATTTGAATAACTTGTACTTTCCTAATCATCTTGATACATACATAATAGTTGTATAACTTATTTTGTGAAAATAAGATTTTAAAACTACATAAACCTTAAAAGATTACATATATATTTCGAAAATGATAAAAAGAAATATAAGGAAATCATAGTTTTGTGATCGTGGTTATTTTCGTGTAATAAAAATGGTATGTTATAGCTTATTATATTCGGCTTATGTTATAAAGCTTTTGGAAAAGCTTATTTTGATTATTTCGAGCTTATTGGGCTTATTATTTGGTTCGGCCCAAAATAGAAAAAGAAGGAAGAAGTGTTTGTTTAGCTTATTTTGTTTCGGCTTATATTTGTTAACTTATTTTCTAGCTTATTTTGAAAGGACAAATGATAAACTTATTCGGCTTAATAAATAAGCCCGAATATAGCTTATTGGGCTTTTAAGCCACGTCCCACATCAAAAAGTCCATGAACCGCGAGCTTAACTCATAAGCTTAAGGTTCGGCTTATGTTGTTTTGGCTTATTAAGAGCTTATGATAGCTTATTGATGAACCAAGGACTTATTTAATACTTTTGCTTATCGGACTAGTATAAAGAGTTTTTATTGATCGAACTTGTGAAATGTAAATTGAAAGTGAGTTTTTATTAAAGTCTATGACTTTGGAAAACATGTAAACACGAACGGGTCATGCCGAAATTTTGTAAGAATTATATACTTAGATTAAATTGCGAAAATGTATTTTTATAAAACTTTTCCGAAAAACATATTATTTATAAACGATAAATAATATATATACTTAACTTATATAAATACATTAAAATACATATTTATGTTTTCTACATACATATTTAATTTAAATACCGACAGTTAAGCGTGCTCGTGTGAGGGAAGCACTAGCATGGGCGACCTGTCGGGAAATGGATAAATTAAAAATATAAAAACATTATTATCAAAAGGTTTTAAATCATTATTTGGGATTATTGGGTAAAATGCCGAACAATATATATATATATATATTACTTGAACGTTATTAAATGACATTATATATATATTATATATATATACCTTCGACCACAAAACCGATCACTAACGTTTTAATTATAAGGACATTTACAAAAGTATTTTTACATAAACATTTGTACAATATCCGTATTTTCCTATCGATCCGATTCTAAGTCGAAACCTATATTCTCTTAGGTTGCGTTCGTGTACCGTCATTCATTTCCGTGTGATCATATTCCTAGACGTTTACTCTTTCATTTCACCGACTCGAGGTGAGTTCATAGCCCCACTTTTACTTGTTTTGAATAAATGTTTTATAAGTTGGGGTGAGAAACATTGCTTGTTTTTAAAATTAGACACAAATACTATACGTGAGAATTCCCCCATTTACGTATTGCTTAAGTAGCGATTAGACCACTATTGCCCGAATTATCATGAACCGTTAATTGCTGTAACCATCCTGTTGGTTAAGTGAGCGCGAGTGAATAAATAGATCTATTGGGACTAATTATCCCTATCTGGGTAAGAAGCACTTACTAGTTTGAGACTTCCAAGAACTAACGGATATATGTCATGTTGAAATAGTTAGGTGGTCTTTGGTCGGACACCTTGAAGGGCAAGCCTTTATAGCACCGTACATGCTATCCTTTAGTATTAGCTTCAGTGTCATGAGCTTAATGCAACGTAAATACCTTTTTATGTGAAGTTGTATCTGTTATAACTGTCGCATACATGTTGATAAACTTGTGGTCCACACTAATTACGTTTGAAATAAACCTATGAATTCACCAACTTTATGTTGACGTTTTAAGCATGATTTTCAGGTACTTAGCTTTGGACTTCTCTGATGTGCTATGTAGAGTCTACGTGCAATATGATATCATCTTTCAAGACTTTATTATCATTCATAATCATTGTCTTTTAAAAAACTTAATTATGTTTCCGCAACGTTTTAAATTTCACTTCAAATCTTGTAAGATTTATTTATTTTTAATAAATACAACGAGTTATGATTTTCAAAACGTCCATTTTGTGTTCGTTCTTTGTATCTTGTGTGATGCATATTATGACGTCGCGCCCCTGGACACGTATTCTATCCAAGCCCCATTTGGGGGTGTGACATACTCTAAAACTTGTTCAGTCTTCTTCTAACTCAAATAATCAAGCTGATCCAAAGTTTCAGAAAGATTACAAGGCTGAGTACAAGAAGATGAAAGCTAAGCTTGCACTCCTTGAAGCAAGTCCCTCAAGTTCTCAGAACCCAAAGACCTTCCAACCAAAGAACAAAGGTTTAGTTGCTGAAACCTTTGATTGGGATGAGGAAGAGGTTTCTGATAAGGAAGAAGTCACTCAGGTCAAGGTACTGATGGCTCTAGCTGATGATGAGCTCACTGTTGGAAAGAGTCATGCTCGCAATGGTGAATGGGTCGACATCACCATAAGAAAGGTAAACACTCTTCTCTCTATGGATGAAGATGCCGATTGGCAAAATTACCTAAAGTATATCAACATTGATCTTAAGTTTGTTGAAGAGCAACAATTAAACTTACTTTTTAAGTATAACAAGATGGTTTTTGAATTAAATAAGTGTAGAGATGAATTGCTAATTTTAAAACAAGCCAAGCTTGATGCTGTCACTTTTCAAATTCAAAACACTGAATTTACAAAGTTAAATCATGCTCTTCAAGAACAACTCAAAGAGGAGAAAAAGATCAATGAAAAATGGCTAACTAGCTTAAAAAGATTAGTCAATGTATTAGTGAGCAAATTCCTTACCAAAATAAGAAATTTTTTGGTGGTGAATTATTCACTAAGATCATCTAAAATGAATGAAAATGAAAATCTTTTTGTTCCTGCTTCCATGAGGTATGACCAAGAAATGGTTCCAAAAACCAAAGACTGGGTTAAGAGACTCAAACCTGACAGCAAGCTTCTAAACTTTAATACTAGAAGAATTTTATTCCCTGAAAGTCAAGTTGTCAATGAGTCTCCTGAACCCACTAAAACTTTAAATACCCCTTAATCATCCAAAGATTCTAAAGCTGAATCCCTTACTCCACTACCTCCCCAGTAAAATCTTTAAGGAGCTTCACCAAGCTCAGAGGTAATGCCATTGACCTTTCAACCCCACTCTCCAAAAGAAAGACCAGGCTTAGGTATCATGAAACATACAAAGCCTGAAACACATGATTCTTCTAACAAGAGTGTTTCAGGAACTGTCACTGTTAGTGAAACTAAGCAAACCATACCTTTAGTTCCTACTGAAGTCAAAGACACTAAACAAGAATAAAAAATAAATGAATTAACTAAACTTGTTTTGATGCTAATTGATAAAAAGGTCAACTCTAACCAAAAGACTCAAGAATCAAATTCAAAGATTCAAAAGACTAAGTCATCCAAATCAGTTGATTCATCTAAAATAAGTCAAGATTCTAAACCCAAAGTTTAGAGTACTGGCTCATCAAAATCACTCAGGCCCAAGCCTATTCAAAAGCCACAACTTAAGTGTGAACTCTGTCACTATACCAATCATTCAACTGATGATTGCTATAGAATTCTCTACTGCATGATATGCAAAAGGGAGGATCACAGGACCTCTGATCATGATATGTATATTGCTTCACTTAAAAGATGTGAGAACTACAAGGCTCAACCTTATCAATATGCATCTTTTTCTAAGCAGATCCTGAAAGCAAAGGAAAAGCCTTTCCCACCATGCACACACTGTGGTTTCAATGATTACAGAATTGATGATTGTAGAAACTAACCTGAGTATGAAATCTGTAGAAGCTATGATCACTCTACCTCAGGACACAATCATGTTATTCAGATTAGAGGATGAGTACTAGCTGTATCCTCTCAGTCTAATGAATCCTTAATTGGGGTAAACTGTAATACATATGGAAGCACTGTACACTCCACCTCTGACCACAATGAGTTTGATCACTTCAACAGAGGTGAGAAAATTCCGGCTGCAAAGGCCAGGGAGCCTACCAAAAAGTGGGTTCACAGAAAGTAACTAAGCCAAGTTTATTATTTATATAGAGACACATTAGGGAGCCCATCTGGTACCTAGACAGTGGATTCTCAAGGAGTATGACTAGTGTCAAGAGTTGTCTGCATAAATACGTAGAATAACCAGGTCCTAAGGTAGTGTTTGGTGATAACTCATCTTGTATTACTAAGGGATATGGTTCAATCAACTGTGGGGGTATAGTTTTTACAAAAGTAGCCTTTGTAAATGGTCTTAAGTATAATTTAACTAGCATTAGTCAACTATGTGATGCTAAGTATGTTGTAAAGTTTAAGGATAAGCAAGGAACAATATTTAATGCTAACAAAGAAATTGTCCTGATAGCACCTAGAAGAAATGATGTTTATGTCCTTGACATGTCATCACTGACTCCAAATAGAGCCTGCTTCTTTTTCAAAGCCTCAGAAAGTGTAAACTGACTAAGGCATAAAAGGCTATTACATCTTAATTTCAAGAACATTAATAAGCTTACCAAACAAAATAAAGTTCTTGGTTTACCATTCCTAGTTTATTCAAAGGATATAGGTGGGGGGGGGGGGGTTAGGGTGGGGTAGTTGGGTGGGGGGGGTTGGGCGGGGGGGGGGGGGTGGGGGGATTGGGGTTTTGGAGGGGAGGGGGGTGCCTGAGGTTTGTGGGTCGTGAGGGGGGGGGGGTGGGTGGGGGGGGGGGGTTGTGGTGGTGGGGGGTGTTTGGGGGGTGAGGGTGGGGCTGGGGGGGTTTGGTTATTGCGAGGCGGATTGGGAGGTTTGTGTGGAGGGTGGGGGGGTGGGATGGTTGGGGGGGGGGGGGGGGGGGGGGTGGGGGGGGGTTGGGTGGAGGGGGGTTAGTGGGGGTGGGGGTGGGGATGGGGGGGGTGGGGGGGGGGTGGGGGGGGGGGAGGGGGCGTTGGGAGAGGTTGGGGGGGTGGGGGGGGGGCGGGGTTTGTGCGGGGGGGGGGGGGGGGGGTTGGTTTGTGTGTGGTAGTGGTGGGGGGGGTTGGGGTGGGGGGGGGGTGGGGGGTGGGGGGTGTCGGGGGGTTGCTAGGTGGGTTGTTTGTGTGGGTAGGGGTGGGGTGTGGGTTGGGTGGATGGGGGGGCGGTGTGGGGGGGTTTTGAGGGTGGGGGGGGGGTGGGGAGGGGAAATAGAGGGGTGTTGGTGGGGGTTTTGTGGGAGGGGGGGGGGGGAGGTGGGGAGCGAGCTAGGGGGGGAGGGGGGGGGTTGGGTGGGGGTGAGGGTGTTGTGGGGTGGGGGGGGGTGGGTTGGTAGGGGGGGGTTGGACAGAGTGGTGGTGGGGGGGGAAGGGGTGGAGTGTGATGGGGGGGGGTGGAGTCGGGGGGAGAGGGTGTGGGTTGTGGGGGGGGTGTTGGGTGGGGTGGCGGAACTTGGTGTTGGGTGGGGGAAGGGGGGAGGGGTGGGTGGGTGGTGGGGTATGGGCTGGTGGGGGTGGGAGTAGTTGGCGGGGGGGGGTGGGGTGGTGGGGTAGGGGTGTGGGGGGGGGGGGGAGGATGATAAAGGTGAGATGGTATTTTTTTATTTTTTGTTTGTTTTGTTTGTTGATTTGTGTTTTTGTTAGTTTAGTTTTTTTATTTTGGGTTTGTTATGTGTTGATGTGGGGTATTTGGTGTGGTACTGTTGGTGTGGTTGAGTGGGTATTGGATTTGGTTTGGGGTGTGTTGTATGTGGTGGGTGGTTTTGTGTTATGTTGTTTTTGTGTTTTTTTTTGTGGTTTTGTTATTTTTGTGTTTTTTGTTTTTTGTGTTGTATGGTTTTGTTTTTTTTACTGTTTTTATGTTTTGTTGGTTATTTTTGTGTTGTTTTATGGGTTTGTATTTAGTGGTATTGCTTATGTTTTTTTTTTTTTTGGTTTTTGAATTTTGTTATTTGTGTTTGTGTTTTTTATGTTGGTTGTGCGTTTTTTTTTGTTTTTTTTTTTTTTTTTTTTATTATTATTTTTAATTTTATTATATATTTTTTTTTTTATTTATAATTTTTTTTAAATTTTTTTTTTTTTTTTTTTTTTATATTTTTACGTTTTTTTTTTTTTTTTTTTTTTTTTTTTTTTATTATTTGAGTCATTTTTACAATGTTTATTTTTTTTTCATATTATAGTGGCTTCTCTTTTTTTTTTTTTAGTTTTTATCTTTTTTTTTTTTTTACTTTTTTTTTTTTTTTTTTTATTTTGATTTTTTTTTTATTTTAGTTTTTATTTTTTTCCTTTGTTTTTTACTATTTTTTTCTTTTTTTGTTTTTTATTTATTTTGTTATATTATTTTATTTTTTTAAAAACAACGAGTAAATAAAAGATCTATGTTCTTGAAATTGGGAAAGTCACATAGCTCATCAGACTCCAGTAGCATCAAGATTCAATCAAGCTACCTTAGCCATGAGAAAAAAAAAAAAAAAATAAAACCATTGGTTTTTTAAAACGTCAACATAAATGTTGGTGAATTCATAGGTTTAAGTTGGATACAAGAGTGGTCCACAAGTTTTCAAAACGTATTGATACTATAACTTATACAACATCAATAAAAAGTAATTATTGTCTGCACTAAGCTAATCGACACCGAGCTAATTAGATCAACAGGGAGTTACATCTGTTGCAAAGTATTGCCTGCCCTAGTTGGTGGCCAACCAAAAGAACACCTTAAAGTATTGATCCGACATGACATATATCCGTTTGTTCTTCGTTAAGGTTGAACCAAAGCGTGGGGTTAGGGATAATTAGTCCCAATAGAATCTATAGATTCAATCGCGCTCTCTCAACCGGTCCTCGGTCGAGAACTACCAGGTTCTGATAGCTGGGCAGAAGTTGGGTTTGTTGTAAGCTACTTAGGAAAACACATAAACAAGTAAATATCGCGTAAAGATCTTGAGTCCAGTTTAAAGCAAACAATGTTTCTCACCCAATAGTTAAAGAAATTGTAAATCAGTAATAGTGTGGGGCTGATGAACTCACCCTTAGCAGGGTAAGCGATAATCACAATAGATGATGAAGATATAAAGTGGTTTAGCTAGGGACCTAGAGTAAGTAAGCGGTATGACTTAGCATTTTATCAAAGAAGAAGTAAAGGGGTGACATCCATATGCTTTATCATTTAAAGCATCCTAAGTTTGTTTGCGTTTTTAGTAATAAAAGACTTTGAACTTTTCTACGTCTTAGTTAAATCCCGGACCTTGTGAAATTATTATATTTTAGGAACCTTTTCCTTTTTAGGGGGTAACTTTTAGTTTTAAAACGCTTATATGCGTCCCCTGATTTTTCTTAGTTCCATATCTTTACAAATGCTTTAACAATTTCTATATCGCCTACTCCTTTAGGTTTTTATTCGCCCTAAATGTCGTTTCGTACAACTTTTTAATAATCCTACATTTTATTAAGTTCGGAAAAAGTTACTATTTATAGAAACCTTTCCTTTTTAGGAAAGTTTTTAGTTTCAAAATGTTAATAGCGTCCCCTATTTTCTTATGTTTCCATATTTTACAAATCGCTTAAACAAATCCTAAACCGCCTAACCTTATGTTTAAATCGCCTAAATGTCCATTTCGTACCATTTTTAATAATCCTACTTTTTATTAAGATCGGCATCTCAAATAACCTTTCATGACATTTCTAGTTGTTCTAACTAATTACCTAACATTCCTATATGTTTCGCTTGCATTTAAAATGTCCAAAATCGTCCGAAAGTGCCCGAAAACCTATTTTACTATTCACATCAGCAAGCTTTTTAAGGTGTTTCACCAAAAAAATGTTTAAGTTTCATTTGGCCATAACTTGGTAGTTTTAAGTCCGTTTTTAAAGTGCGATATATGAAAGACTATCTATTCGGAATAAACTATCCAAAACTACCTTCTCGCCTAATGAAAATATTTTTAGGTCACTCAAAACCATTTTGGGACAGCAAGCACTTTTTGCCAAAAACGCAACCAAAATCCACCCAAACTTCACAATAGTGCCTAGTCTAGCCTAATCTCCGTTCACAACTAATCCACCACAAAATCACATCCTAAACTAACCTAATCCCATCATTTCTATTGTTGCAACACTCATCCCACTCTCATCTTACCAAGAACATAATAATAACATAACATAAAAGTTTTTGTCATAAGACTTTCAATATATTTTTAAGATGAACAAAAATAACTTGTACTTTCCTTTGTAAAATTACCACAAACACTTGGATCTTTAGATATAAACATAGATCTATAACAAGAATCATAACAACATTAAAATAATACAAGATGGGTCAAGAAATACTCACAAGAAAGTAAGCAAAAGATGATGACACAAGATCTTGCAAAACCCACTTATAAAACTTGAAACCCTAATTTTATGATTCTTGAAAACTCTTGAAAAACAACCAACCAATACTTGGATCTACCTTAGGAACTCTTGGAAATGAACTTAGAATGATTGGATCTTGAAGAAAATCAAAAATTATGAAGGTGTTTGTGTGTGTGTTGTGTGCCGTGAGCAACAAAAGAAAGAAAGAGAGAATGAGAAAATTTTGTGGCTAGTGAAATGAGATATAACCCTAAGTTGTGATATCACATGGTATTTATAGGATATGTGTTAGGGTTTTGGGGTGAATTTTGGACTAGTAAGTGACCAACACACACCAAAGGTGTGTGTTGTTGGTGGTTCGGCAATGGGAAGGCCACAAGGACCAAATGGTTCAATTTTTGGGATCATGGTTCAATATACTTGGTCTTGGTTTTAAATTTCTAGTCAAATGGTCCAAGCTTGCATGTGATGTGTAAGAAATGGCATGCATGCAAGTCACTAGGCAACAAAGATGTCATTTTCCTTCACATGCATGGTAAGAATTCAAATTTTGAGTTAGTGGAGTATGGATGATTTAATTTCAAGTGCCAAGATTGTTTTTGGTTTAGGTTTAGGCGTCCATATGTATATGGAGAGGGGTATGAACGAAATTTTTGGGCTTAGGGTATAAGATTATCGATAACTTGAGTTTACACGAAAAGATTTCGAGTTTCCGGGGTTCCGTTTGGTCAAAAACGCGAAAAACGCAATTTAAGAGATAAAACCCTAAAATTTATATCGGAAGTGATTAAAAATCACGAAACACTCAGGAAAGCTAAAATATCTCATATTAAGCCTAAATTAATTAATAACCGATGCCGGAACGCGTCCGATGACGTTTTTCAGTTTTACGCAGTTTAACTTTCCGGTAAACTGTCAGATTTAATGTAACGTATAAAATTTAAAAGTAAATGACCGGAATGGGTCGGAATACTAACCGGGAATTTACGGGGTGTGACATCCTTTCCCCGTTAAAAGAGCTTTGTCCTCAAAGCTTAGGACGTAGCTTGAGACGCGGATACAGGGTTAACGAAGAGATGAGGGTACTTCTTCTGCATTTGGTCTTCGCGTTCCCAGGTATACTCGGGACCTCTTCTCGAATTCCAACGGACCTTCACGATTGGAATGCGACTTTGCTTCAAACGTTTAACTTCGCGGTCCATAATCTCAACCGGTTCTTCAATGAAATTGAGCTTTTCGTCGATGTGGATTTCGTCCAACGGAATAGCGAGCGGTTCGTCGGATAAGCACTTCTTAAGGTTCGAGACGTGGCTACATGCTTTCTTGTGATAACCACACGTGATAAACTTTGTTCGGTCTTTCTTTGAATCTTCGATCATTTGATTCAACAGTTCGGTCTTCGGCTATTAAAGCTTCGGTCTAGACAACCTGCCAGTCAGGGTTGTCTCCTTTGGTCTCGGTCTAAATTTCTTGGTCTAGGTGCCGCCTGGTCTTTTGCGGCTCCTCGGTCTTCTCGGTGTCACGTCGGAAGTCACTTTCCTGCCATGATCCTTCTCTTTTCTCTTGCTGTTGCTTTCTTACTTCCGATTCTTGCTACTTGCGTTTTGTTTCTTGCTTGCTAACTTGCTGTGATTTCTTGCTTGCTAATTTGCAATAACTTGTTGCTACTTACTTTCTTTTGATCACCAAGTGATCAACCTTGCTGCTTGCTTTGTTTCTTACTGGACCTGATTGCATAGGGTTGCAATCGGCCTTGTCTTACTTGATCCGAACCAGGTATGAGCCCACCTAGCTCTGATACCAAATGTTGGTTATCAGCCCCTTAATGCCGGACTCACACCACATGATAACACCTATCAAAAACTAAAGATTATTAACTAGAGTTGCTTTAGGCAGTGCATCATGAAACCCATATAAACGATTTAAATCCAACAATTTTGATGTCGGGTAGACTTATCCAATAGTAAAAACACATTATTTACATAAATCTTATGATTAATGTTATACTGCATAATTCCCCGTTGGTTATAATCTTATTAATAATCATTATTTATAATGGTAAAACCCTAATACCCTAAACTCACAAACCGAGCTTGAGCCTATTTATCCACTAATATTCCCCCGCAGTACGAGCAGCAAAATCGTGAAATCTCGGACTGGAGTAGTAAGCTAGACTAGAAAAAAAACAAAACATTAACGTATTAAAAAAACGAACCGGTTCGTGACCGAAGCACGAACAACACTATAAGATTGTGTGGATTTGTGACCTTAGCATAAATCACCAACACAAATCACGATTGTGTGGATTTGTGACCTTACCACAAATCACCAACATAAATAAGAATCGTGTGGATTTGTGACCTTAGCACAAATCACCAACACAAATAACAATCGTGCGGATTTGTGACCTTAGCACAAATCACCAACACAAATAACAATCATGTGGATTTGTGACCTTAACACAAATCACCAACACAAATAAAAATAAAATAAAACAAACTATAACTTTTTTTTAAGAAAAAAAAAACTAACAATAGTCCCTAAAAATCCCACTTCAAAATTTTCCTCCGAACTTTGTGCTGATCTCTTCAACAGTTATGGGCTTCACCTCCTTGCTTGACCCATTTGGAACAAGGCTTTCTTTCTCCATTTGATTTGAAGGTATCTACCATGAGCTTCATCCTTTATCACGTTAAGCAATGATTAAAGGATCATGTGTTTGGTTTTTGATTGATTCAACGTTGATGATGAGGTTTTTTTTTGATTTTGGAACGGTGGAAAAGGGTTTTGTTGTTAGGGATCGGTGGTATGATTGAGAAGATGGTTAGGTTGTTTAGGGGGAGTTAAGATCAACATAGACCCATTATTTGTCATAGATCCAATGAATCAATCTCAACCGTCTATTTTTTCATCAAAAATAAAAAAACTCACTTTCCACCTCTTTTTAAAAAATTAAATATCTTACAAACGGTAAATCGTCACACGACAAAAAATACACCATCGCGACGAGTATTTTTTTATCTTTCAGTAGACGGGTGACACGATATACTTTCGAGGAACTTTTTTTCGATATTTTTTTTCAGTCACGAATTGCGAAAATCATATATGATTCGTATAACGAATCATATATGATTCGTATAACGAATCATATATGATTTCATAAAATCATATATGATTTCATGAAATTATATGATTTTATAAAATCATATATGATTTGTGATTCTAACTAACTTTTTTCAATTTTGTTTCAGTCACGAATTGCGAAAATCATATATGATTTTAAAAAATCATATATGATTTATGATTCCGACGAACTTTTTCAATTTTGTTTTAGTCACGAATTGCGAAAATCATATATAATTCGTATGACGAATCATATATGATTCGTATAATGAATCATATATGATGTTCATTAAAATCATATATGATTTCATGAAATCATATATGATTTCATGAAATCATATATGATTTCATAAAAATCGTACTATAACTTGTAAAAGTTATAAAAAAAAATGGTACGAAGTACATAGTTGTCGCCCTA
This sequence comes from Tanacetum coccineum, assembly GCA_026074375.1. Classification (NCBI taxonomy): domain Eukaryota; kingdom Viridiplantae; phylum Streptophyta; class Magnoliopsida; order Asterales; family Asteraceae; genus Tanacetum; species Tanacetum coccineum. The sequence continues at coordinate 40,852 of BQNB010033910.1, forward strand.
TATAGGAAAGATAATTTAATTCTCGTCGCGCTGATATGTTTTGTTTTGCGTAACGGGGATTTACAGTGCTGGAGATTATTTAATTTTTAAAAAAAGAGGGTTGTGGAAAGTGGTTTGTTTTTATTTTGATGAAAAAATGAAACGTGGGCTTATGATTGGTTCAATTGGATCTATGGACAAATAATTGGGTATATATTGAACTTTTGGCATGTTTAGGGAGGTGGCTCAACGTAGTCACCTAGGTCTGAGGATCAGACCTGCTCTGATACCATGTTAGACTACATAATTCCCCGTAGGTTATAATCTACCGGGCTTGGGCCTAATTATCCACAAATAATTAACATATCGGATCACGAATCTTACTTTTTATGCAATTCAGCTCGCGTCTACATTATCATAACTATAACTTGCTTAAGCGCCTCGAGTTCTTTCTGCACATTCAAATTCAACAAACTAAGTTTTGGCTTTAACCGTGGTATGCAAATCAAAAAACGCTCTGATCGTTATAGCGGTGGGGGATCGTTCCATTCACAGTTATCAAAATCCAAACCTACTCCCGCTACTTTTATTACATCATCTATCAACTAGCCTATCCACTGCACTGTATAAGACTGTCCCGCAACTCTTGCAACACCACTATAATGAAACAAACCCCAACGAAAATCTTCAGAAACATCCACAATCGTCCAATACTCATTTGACACAACTCCATACACTAAAACAAAAGTTCTCCAGCTCTAGGCTTTTTTGCGGCTCTGATACATGTCTAGTGGATCTGAGACGAAGCCCACAGAATCTAACATCCACTTAGTTGATCCATTTGCTGCTGTTCCAATGAACAATTTTGATAATTTCGACTTCTTTGGTTCATTTTCTTCTCATACCGGTTCAACATCATCTACAGTGCCCACCACGCAGAGTTTCATGGATAGTGGCAGCAGCTCAAACAACCAAATTCATAAAACTTCTGTTGCGTCGTCCAAAAAGGACGGTTTCCAAGTCAAATCTGGAGTTTGGGCTGATTCTTTGAGCCGTGAACTAATTGATCTCAATATATTTGGACGTAAGTTTTTCTTTCTTAGTCGCTGATTTATGTATCAATGACCACAGAAACACAACTAGTTTAATAATTGTCTAAATCTCTCTTTAAAACGATTAAGGAGGCCGTGTGCATTGAAAATTGACTTTTGGCATCTTGCTACCTTTTTTGACCACAATTTGTGCATTACATTATTAACTCAAATTGGACCCATTGATAGCAATGCTGCAAAATCGATAGGCGCTAGTCGGAGGTCGATACCTTTCGAGGCGGAATAGGCACCTCGACGCTCGCCGATTTGAATTTTAAGTTATATGTTATATTATTAAATAATATGTATAACATAACAAAATACTTCTAATTAGACAAATAAACTTAAACATTTCAACTACTAAACCTTCAAATGTGAAAAATATCACTTCAAATATTTCAAACATTAATATTAAATTGATGCTTGATTCTAATCTTGTCCATATTGTTCAATTGGTTTCGAATTTCATTGCGGGAAACAAACCATGGATCTTTGGGTTTATAATCGATGGTTTTTCTTTTTGTATTAAGATGTTATGTTAAAATAAATATGGGTCTGGTATATTGGAAAGAGAACACCTAATTTTTAGTTTAAAAAAGTTGACTTTTTGTTGACTTTGTTGACCGCCTAGCTCCACCTAGGCGTAGGGGTGTTAGTCGCGTCTGGTTGGTCGGGTTCGGGTCAAAGTAGGATCAAGGCTAAAAGTTCTATACCGAACCCGGACCTATTTGATTCTGGTTACTAGGGTTCGGGTCTATGCCTTCAGCTCACCTACGCGTAGGGGTGTTAGTCAGGCCGGGTTGGGTCAATCGGGTCGGGTCAAGTCAGGGTCAATGTATAAATTCCATACCCGAACCCGACCCTACTTGAATTCGGGTTATCGAGTTCGGGTCAATTTGGGTCGGGTCAACTCGGTTTCGGGTCAACCCGAATATGGGTAAAATGTAAAAAATTTCCTTTTTTTACTCTTTTAAAAATAAAATATATAATATTTATACTTAAAATAAAAAAATTCTTATTGGGTCAATCGGTTTCGACCCGATATCACCGACCGTATTTAGATTCGGGTTGACCAGAGAATAACTACGAACAAAATTTTGGCCAAGACTAACTGACCCGAATATGCTTATTCGGGTTCGGGTCGGCTTTGACACCACCTACCTAGGGGATTTTGACTGCCTTTTGGACCTTTTCAGCTAGTTTGGCGCCTCCTATACATAAGCGAGGCGGTTGTAATGCGCCTAGCCGCTTTTTACAAGGTCTGATAAGTAATGAGTTTGACAATTCTAGCCGGTGAGTCTGTGCGTGAACTTGTGATTTAAACTATAATGTTTGTGGTGGCGCCAAGAAGAGTGATCTGAGGATGTGGGTATTGTGGCGGTCTGTGAGCTGGAAACCGAAGAAAAAGAGACAAAGGACAAACCAAATTCACTGTATATGGGTAGAGTGTATGGATTTGGCGCGGTAAAATCAACTGGTTAATTCAACTTCAGCAACAGCAGACTGATGTTTTTTCTCTAGCCATAGCTTCCAAAAGTAAAATTTATCATCGGTTCACATACGTTTTTTAAGTTTTTTTTTTAACCCAATTACTTTTAAATCATATATATGATACGTGTGTGTGAGATATTTGGTGTGAAGTGTTAAAATGTTACTATCTGAACAAGGATCTATAGGCATTTCTACCGGTTTGATGCGATTCATGAGACTTTTTTTAGGCGTTTTACTATGGGTGATGCTGTGTTCATATGACGGCCATTTCTGGATACGAAGAAATTATACTCCGTTGATTACGAGTGCGAGAGATGATTTGGTGTGAGTGTTATAATGTCTACTAAGCCTGGTAGCAATTCATGAGACTTTTTTGAGGCGTTTTACTAGCAATTCATCACCTGTGCTGTTGCTATTATTCGAAGAAATTATACTCCCATATTATTTGTAACCTGTGTACTTTCAATATACTCGGTTCATTTCTGTATTAATTTACCCTAAACTTCTTATAAGGGTGAGGTTTGTTTCTGTAGTATACACGATTGATCAAATAAATCAAATCTTGTATTCTGGGGATATAATCGAGTGATGGGTCAGGCGAGTTGGACCATCACATATTTTGTATCAGATAAACGGAACTAACAGTATAACTAGCTCAGAAAAAGGGCTCGCTATGTCGCATATTGAACATGTGTTGAGTTCAGCTTTGATTATGCAATACATGTTCATGTATGTAAACAAACTTCATTTATTGAAAGCAGTCAAACAGATGTATGAAAATACAAAAACCAGTCACTGAAATACAAATCTGGAACAAAAAAACATTGAATGCAACGAACACGAATCTGAATTCTAATACCTAATAACAAGATAGTAAATGCTGGCAACTTCTTTTCAAATTTGTTTTTTTCAACGGGGACGAATTTGTGCCAATGCCATGGATTGAAAACAGCTTATTGGGATGCATAAAAATATTCGGGTCACATCCATTTTCATGGATTGAAGCAATGCTGGTTTTATGTAGAACGCCACTTTTGAGATTGTATATGAAGAACTTATACCCAATGCCTACGTTTCTTATTAGCATATCCCCGTCTTTATTCCAACACCCTAAAACGTCTATGCGGCCATCAGGAACAATTGTATTTTCAAGCCGACAGTATGGTACCCATTCTTTCTGCTTCAATACCCAAATTTCCATGGTCCTAACACACACAAATCCAACTTCACCATTTAGATCAACCAAGTGATCGTCAATACAGCTATTGTGACCTCTCCATATATCGCACATTCTTTTGGGTGGATCAATCAGCCCAAATTCTTCTTTTTCTACATCAAACCGTATTACAGGTCTTCCACCATCTTCGGTCATGATGTCAATATGACTAACCAACCAATGCAAACAACCATTAGCAAATACGGCTCCATCCGTTATATGATAAGGCGGGACTTGGGGTATTTCCCGCCATGAGTTTGTGCCAATTTCATGCACCAGTGTGCATAGATTTTTCCTTACTGCGCCATGATCTTTAAGCAAAACACACACTATCTTCAAAGTGTTGGTGGAAGCATCAAAACCAAGCCCACATGACTCTCGGAACATGGACAAATCAAAACGCATAGGAAGAGGTGGAACCTTGTAACATTCTTTCTTTAGAGGATGGACCACAACCAACGAGGTTACCGCATAACCATCGTCTTGTGACAAAAACATCAGCCCATTACAAGAACCTCGGACGTGAATTCGCACTTCTAAAGATTTCTTCAGAGGTTTCTTGCGCAAAAACTCCAAAAACGGCTCCAAGACATAAGTAACAGGAGTTCCAGTTTCAGTTTTTTTGGATTCAATAACATGGAAACATAAGCTGCGGAATTTTCCATCTTGAGAAAGGCGAGTATGGTATAAGATAGGTGTAGGTTCTTCTATGACTTGTTTATCGTGAACGGTCGTAAGGTAACGATCATCAATGTACTCGCACCATACTTTTGATACGCACCTGGAACGAGCCAAACATTTAGCTGGTACTCTTGAAAAGATGTCGAGCATGTTGCTTGAATGTAATCGATCCATGATCGACCTTTAGATTAAAAATATTATATTATGATTGTGGTGGTTTTATTTATAGTCCAAGAAAATCTATTTATGGTTAATGAAAACCTAAATTACATTCGGCAATAAATTTATAGGTTCGGTTGGTTTTCATGTATTAATATTACCCGGCCTACTGGGCTGGTTAATGTTCATCAGCCAAAGAAAAAAAGCTTTATAATCTCCCTCCCTTTCTTTGGCCAAAAATAAAAATAAAAAAAATTACGGGACGCACTCTTATTTTTAACTATTTACGACATTCTATCGGCCTTGGCAAAAAAAAAACGCGCGATTGTCATTTAATATAAGAACAAAAACAAAACATGAGACCGAAAAAATAAACCCGACAAAAAAAAAATTAATGCCTCACAACAACGCGCGAAAAATTAATGCCCGCAGCAACGCACGGGTAATCTTGCGTTTTTGACTTCGTGCTACAGTAAAATGAACAGTACCCGGTCCGCTGGGTTCGGTTACTGTTTATCGGCCAAAAAAAAAACTTTATAATCCCCCTCCCCTTTGGCCAAAAATAAGGAAAAAAAAATTTACGGGACGTACTCTCATTTTTAACTATTTACGACTTTCTATCGGCCTGGGCAAAAAAAAAAACGTGCGATTGTCATTTAATATAAGAACAAAAACAAACTATTAAACATGAGACCGAAAAAATAAACCCGAAAAAAATAAAAATTTAATGCCTTACAACAACGCGCGAAAAATTAACGCCTGCAGCAACGCGCGGGTAATCTTACTTGTTAATATATATATACTAAAATTGGAGTAATCCGACGTAGTTTTTGACATCGGGCTCCTTGAGTTTTTCTTTGGCCCATGACTACTTTTCAAGTCCTACTGGTATTTTCAGTTTCATGAACAAAAGGCAAAAAAGGTACTTAACTAATCCGCTTAAATAATTTTATGCAATTCACACCAAACTATATTTATTTATAACATTTTTTTAGAGTAAATTGCATAAATCGTCCTTAAAGTTTGGCCAAATTGCATGTTTCGTCCCAAACGTTACGAAAGTGCAAGGATCGTCCATGTGGGAAACCTTTGGTGCAAGTATCGTCCCTGTGGGGAAACCTTTGGGCAAACCTTTGGTGCAAGTATCGTCCCTACCAAAGGTTTCCCACAGGGACGATCCTTGCACTTTTGTAACGTTTGGGACGAAACATGCAATTTGGCCAAACTTTAAGGACGATTTATGCAATTTACTCATTTTTTTATTAAAATTTGGATATATGGTGTTTACAACAGATAGGGCATCAAGTAAGATACTGTTAACAGGAAAAGATGGGATGATTAGCTTCAACCTGTTCTACACGGGTCAGAAGGTTCCTTATTTCAGAAGTTACTGACGAGTTCATTCAGCACTAACCAAAGGTATTGTATTGTTTTTGTTATTACGGAGAAAATATGGTTTGCTAGGAACGACTGTCATGTGTTTGTGTATACGGAGAAAATGAATGATTCCTTCTGTGATCAGGTACCGGCAATTTGGATCGTGTTACGTGTCGTAGGTAAAAATATAAAAAACCACTGTTTTTCAAATTTTCTTTTCGACCTTTACAATAGAGTTAATTACATAAATCGTCCTTGTGGTTTGTCGGGTCCTACATTTTTGGTCCCTGTGCTTTTTTTCACCGGGTTTGGTCCTTGTGGTTTTGATTTATTACGGGTTTAGTCCCTTGACCAACATTTCGTTAGTTTGACTAACTTGAAGGGTATTTTCGTTTTTTCATATAAAGTTGTAAAAATCATCCCTGTGGTTTTAATATATTTTTTTTCCGAAAAAAAATTTTTCGAATTTTTTTTTCTAAACTTCTTTTTTTCAAAATTTTTATTTTTCAAAAATTTTATATGCATATTTATACATACATTTTCTCGAATTTTTTTTTTATTATATTGGTCTCCTTGATGTAAACATACCAATTGAATAAGTCAAATTCGGAAAAGTTACCGGTTTAGCCGCCGTGTATTTTTTTTAAACAGACAATCGTACGAACATGTAGTAAACATAATTAATATTCCTCCCTATATTTGAGCCAACCCCATGATAAAAAAAAAAAATAAAACAATAATTGGATCCGCCCAAATTTTTGGGCTTCTTTTTGTGCCCAGCAACTGAGCAACATTGCTTTAAAATGTAATCGTAATGTACAACCGCTACACAAATTAATTATATCATATAATTTCAAAAGTTTCGTGTTTATTTAAGTTATAAAATGATACATTGTATCACTTTCATTCCAAGACATAATAAAATATAGAACCCAAGTGAAAACTATTAGAGGGGAACTTCGTACTGGATTGTAAGTGAACAAAAGTATTCACTTTTAGACAAACTATTTTTTTTTTTGAAAATTTGATACAAGAATTTCGAATATCACACCAAGTCACAAGGAACAAAAAATATAATACCATCGTTTTCGTTTATCAAATATAACTAAATCACCAACGTTTCATTCATTTAAATGGTCAAAGCCATAAATTACCGACCTTACATTTCAAAATTTTCCGACTTGTAACCCTTACTTTTGTAATACACAGAAACAACACTACTTTTCAACTTTTTAACCGACTTGAACAACTACAGTTTGTACGTATATTTATTATGTGGCCAGAGCACGTTATCCATTTAGCTAACGATCGCTTTGAATCGTTTGTACCGATAACAAAATTTTTTTTACATGATTTTCTTATATGACTTTTTTATAGGTGTGGGTGGGTATACTGATTTCGCTCGTTTTTTACGTTATTACGTCCGTTTATATGTTAAGATTTTCATCTTGGTTTTTTACGCTTTCGTTGTTTTTTTTATTGGCGATTCAGTGAGGTATCGACGCCTTTTTTAGAGAGAGGAACACGTTTTCGCCGCCATTTTTCACGTTTTCGTCCGGTTTCTTACGCTTTCGTACGTTTTATTACGTTTTCGTCTTTTTTTTACGATTTCGTCTAGTTTTACGTTTTCGTTTGTTCTTTTACGTTTTCGCATGTTTTTTACGTCTTCGTTTGTTTTTTTACGTTTTAGTCTGTTTTTACGTTTTCTTCCGATCTTTTACGTTTTCAGTCTGTTTTTTTACGTTTTCGTCTGTTTTTAAGTTTTTTGTACGATTTCAACCGTGTTCGTACAAACGATTTTCATCCTGTATCTTACGTTTTTTATGTTTTCCGTCCTTATAGGAGTATGGTCAATTGCAGACTTTAGTCTGTCAAATTTCAAAATTGAAAAAGACGTCCTGATTTTGAAGGGTTTGTGTTTTCACTTTTGGTTTTGATCGACTTTAATAACTAAAATACCCCTCTGCAATTGGTCCAAACCATAAGGACCTTTTTGCAAAATAATAAAAAAAATTGAAAAAATTAAAAAAAAATATGTAAGGAATTTTTTTTATTTATTTTTAATTTCAGTTTCAGTTTACAAATAATAATAATAAAAAATTATTATTTATTTCAATTTCAGTTAACACAAGCAAAAATCGAAAGAAAAAATTTAAATAATCTATTTTTTTTAATTTCGGTATTCAGTTTACCGGAGCAATAAGAAAAAAAATTAAAAAATTTGTAATTTAAATTTTCTTATTACGTTTTCATTTTAACTTTAAAAAAAAATTTAATTCCTCGTAAACAGAAACCGAAATAAAAAAAAAAATTTTTATGTTTTTAATTATGCTCTTTAAACTTAAAAACTGAAAAAAAAAAATTAATTTTTATTTTTTTGTATTATTGCTCGAAAACTGAAACCACGAATATACAAAATTAAAAAAAAATCTTACTAAGTTTTTTTTTTCAAATTTTTATTTATTTTTATTATTGCAAGCAAAAATGGTCCTTTGTTGGTTTGGGGCCAAATGCAGAGGGATGGTATAGATTAAGTCATTTCAAGTCGACCAAGGAACAAAGTGAAATCAAACCCTAAAGAATAAGACGTTTTTTGCAAATATTGAAATTTGACGGACAATTTGGCCCAAAACCACAAGGATCATTTTAGCAATTTACTGCGAAATACAAATTATAATAAAAAACTTATGTAGTAGAAATCAATGAGTTTACTTGGTGAAACGAGCATGTATTCTCACCCCGAAAATAGTTTGTGAAAACCATTAAAATAGAAAAGGTGGGGCTATGAACTCACCAAGAAGCAATGAAGTATCAAACGAGAAATCAACAAGGAAAGAATGGCGACATCGTCTCACCCGCGACCTATAATAATGGTGCGCATATTAGAAGAACATAACTTATAAGAAAATGCATAAGTCGCATAAGCGCGAGAAAGAAAGGAAAATAATAGAGAAAACTACAATTTTGGTCCACTATCTTTACCGGGTATAACACTTTTGGTCCATTTTTTTAAAAATTTGCGGGTTTAAGCCAAAACCCGAGTATCCATTTCACATTTGAGCCAAATCTAACAATTTCGTTAAATCTGGTCGTTTACTCATTTTGTGGTTATTTTATTATTAAAAAAAAGGGCATAAAGGTCTTTTCATGTTTTTTAGTTGTTTGGTAACACAAACACATACACACACGATCACAAACACAAACACACACACTCTTTCACTTAACACGATCACAACACACACACACACACACTCAATAACACACACTTAAGAACACTTTCCAGAATAAATTTTAGGGCAAAATTATGATATGTCGAAGATGTGGATCAGTTGGTGTAATCAGGACATCATGGACATCCACAAATCCTGGGAGGCGTTTTTTTGGTTGTTCAAAGAGGGTAAGTTTGACCTAATTTTTAGGGATTTGATTTGTAATTAGTTTGACCTAATTTTTGAAATGCATTTTGATTATGGTACTAATTGTGGGATTATTGATTGGTATGATTCACCAATGTGTGATCGTGCTGTTCAAATCATTCCTGGGTTACTAAGGAGATAAAGTTGATCTCTTTGCGTCTCCACCTGCTGCGGCTGCAAGTTCTCCAGCTGTAGACTTTTTTGCGGCTCCTGAACAAGTAGTGGCACCTGAGACGAAGCCCGCAGAATCTAACATCCACTTAGTTGATCCATTTGCTGCTGTTCCAATGAACAATTTTGATACTTCCGACTTCTTTGGTTCATTTACGTACTTCTCATACTGATTTAGCATCATCCACAGAGCCAACTACCCAGAATTCCAGGGATAGTGGCAACAGCTCAAACGATCAAAATCATAAAACTTCTGTTGCATCATCGAAAAAGGATGGGTTCCAAGTAAAATCTAGAGTTTGGGCTGATTCCTTGAGCCGTGGACTAATTGATCTCAATATATCCGGACGTAAGCTTTTCTTTCTTAGTCGCTGATTTATGTATTTATGACCACAGCTAGTTTAATAATTGTCTAAATCTTACTTTAAAACGATAAGTAAATGGTTTGACATGTTATTATAACTATATGTTTGTGGTGGCAGCCAAGAAGGTGGATCTGACGGATGTGGGGATTGTTGGCGGTCTGTCAGCTGGAACCGAAGAAAAGGACAAAGGACTACTAAATTCACTGTATATGGGTAGAGCGATGGGTACAGGATCTGGGCTCGGCAAATCCATTGGTTATTCAACTTCAGCAACCGCAGACATGGATGATTTTTTCTCTAGCCTTAGCTTCCAAAAGTAAAGTTTTCATCGGTTCACAGAAGTTTATGCAATTACTATAAATATATTTGATTACGAGTGCGAGAGATGATTTGGTGTGAGTGTTATAATGTCTACTAAGCCTAGTAGCTATGCATGAGACTTTTTTGAGGCGTTTTACTAGCAATTCATCACCTATGTAGTTGCTATTATTCGAAGAAATTATACCCTGTGTACTTTCAATATATTCCGTTAATTTCTGTATTGATTTACACTAAACTTCTTATAACGATGAGGTTTGTTTCTATATAATACACGATTGATCAAATAAATCAAATCTCATATCCTGGGGATATAATCGAGGTGGCAAAACTGATGGGTCAGGCGAGTTGGACCATCCCGTCAACTTTCTTTTTTTCTTTAAAACCATGACGTGTGGGCACGACATAACTTTTTCACGATAGCTAATCCGTCCCGCCTTGTCTTAAAGATGACTTATGGTGAAAGCAGTTAGACTCATAGATGTAAGAAAAAGTTCAGCTTTGATGATGCAATACATGTTCATTTATTGAAAGCAATCAAATAGATGTAACAAAATACAAAAACCAGTCACTGAAATACAAATCTGGAACAAAAACATTGAAAAGCAACGATACACGAATCTGGACCATCACATATTTTTGAATTCATGATCACAGTATTTTGTATCAGATAAACGGAACTAACAGTATAACTAGCTCAGAAAAAGGGCTCGCTATGTCGCATATTGAACATGTGTTGAGTTCAGCTTTGATGATGCAATACATGTTCATGTATGTAAACAAACTTCATTTATTGAAAGCAGTCAAACAGATGTATGAAAATACAAAAACCAGTCACTGAAATACAAATCTGG